>JAKCPB010000897.1:0-92875 GCA_021442155.1 Cymbidium sinense
TCAAAATTGGGAAAGATAAATCTAACTAAACCAAAATAGATTAAACAACACAAACAACCCAAGCAAGTTATATGAATAATTTGGACTTAGCACCCCACATGGGTAACCAAGTCCACATGTCCTAATTTGGGTTATGCTTAGGTATAAGCAACGCACAAAAGCATTTATATTTTTATTACATGCCCTTAAGCACAACCCTGCAGAAAATATGATTAGGCTAAGATTGGCTAATCTAGACTAAGCACATGCACCCTAACATTTAGGCTAAAATAATGCATCACAAAACAAACATTCATCAAATCATGCATTGCCCTAACTTAAAGCTAGAAATGATGACTTAGTCTAATGTGTGTGCCATTTAAGTCTTGTGTGGCATGCCTTAGCTAAGTTTTATGGTTGAAATTTTCTAAGTGTGAGAGGTTCAATTTAGAGGGTGATTTCATTTCAAGTGATTTAGTTGATTTGCCAATTTTAGTTGATGATTTGATTTGGTTTGAATGAACCTACACTTAATGGCTAAATGTTATGAAGAGAAGAAAAGAGAAGAGAACTTCTCTTTCATCCCTACCTTAAGATATTTCTAAGGTAGATTTATTAATGATTTTCCTTTAGTGAATTATTAATCCTAAGTTTAGATTTACTCTAAATAGCCCTATTCAACAAGAAAGGCATCTTAGGATTAGTTAGGGTGGACTATTATAACATAACATACCCCATTCATTTCTTTCCACCATGTATACTATGCATATGAATAATCCTAAGCATAGCTATACATGCAATGAAAATTTTTAGCACACTTTGATGATGAATGCTAAGAGATATGATTTGAAAATTTGGATATTCCATTGATGCATGTCTTTATTATATAGAAAAGGGGATTTCTCATCCATTAACAAAATGCACATTCACATGTATAAAAGTTATTAGTGAGTACAAAGCCATTATTTTTCTAGTAGGTACAAGACCTACCTAGGGCTACTTAAATCCTCTAGAGGGATGTCACCAATATACCATTTTTTAAATACATGTAGATGTACAAAAAGAACCAAATGGATAAAAGATCATGCAAAAGATTATGTTTGATTTGGTTGTATAATTTACATATGTAATATGAAGGTCCTTTTTAAGCCATAACATAGAAAGGCATAGGCATAGATTTAAACAAGTGTTGTTTTTTTTTCAAATGAACTATACACTTGTAAATCCTATGTAAATCCATGTTAAGAGAAGAAGAAAGAACTTTATAATGCACATCTTATGCTATAATCACATTCAAGCTTATAAATATTCATAAGTAGTAGCACTTCATTCATAATCTTTGATTTATAGGTTTTGAAAATAATTTTTGGTTTAATAGTGATAGTAGTCACTCATATTCTTATCTTTAGCCAGAACATGCAATTTGACATAAAAGGACTTATTTTATTTAACTAATTTTTGAAAGAAATGAATGCATAATTTCACATGGAAAACAATATTTAGCATGATTAGAAAGAAATAAAGGAATGTAAGCAAATGACTTCATTCACCCTAATTAATTCTAAGGACAATCCTATAAAATAAGATCATTTAAAATGAATCAAAATTCTTTAAGGAGATTTTTATTTTTGAATTTGATTTAACTTAGAAAATATGAAAAGGGTTTGTTGGTCTTAACCCATTTTCCCCATGTGTGAATTGATTTAAGTTAATTTTAGAATAAGTAGGTTGATTTTATGTTTGGTTTAGGTTAAGGTATGAATTAAATCAATTAATTACTCTTTATACCACTTTAATATTATCCAAGTAATTATGAGCCAACATATGATATGCAACTATATAGAAATTAAATCAAATGCACCTAAGAAATGAAGGGGCCTAATGCAATTGGCTCACAATTATTGATTAATTAAGCTAAAGAGTTTAATTAAGTACTTTTATAACCTTCCTACACATGTACTTTGATTATAATTCCTTTGGAATTCTCTTGGGTTATTGAACACAAGAATCTACCCAAGAATTGAATAATTAAGTTCTAGAATGATTTGGTTTTGAATTTAATTAATATTTTTTAATGAGGTGATTAATCCCTTAATTAATTACAAATTGATTAAGTATTTATCCAAATGAAATATACTTAGGGAAAGGATTGGAAAAGAAATTCTAATCTCATTCTTATTTATTTCATGTTAATTAATCATTTAATTAATTAATCATTTAAAAATAATTGGGGATGAAACAAGCAATTCCCCAATTAATCAAACAGAAATTCCAAGAAAATCATGGGAGGTAGGTCATCCCACAATTAAACACAAAAAGTTTGGGGTCAATTACTGGATTAATTAGAGAGTGATTAACTTAATTATATTTCCAATAAAACCCAAATTGAGTTAAAATCACTATTCAAAATTAATTAATTTTAATTTTCTATTATTCTTCTCTGAATTATCTTTAAAATGAGTGTTTATTTGTATTTTTTTGGATTTTTCTATAATTAGTTATGAATTTTGAAAGTTTTAGCATTAAAATTAGATTAATTAAGCCTAATTAACCCCCCTAATCCCTTTGGGCCATGTGGCAGCTGATGCGGCGCTCTTTCCATGTGGCTCGATGGGATAGGTTATCTAAGTTGTCACATCCATCGGCTGAGTCAACTAATGACGCATCTTCTCTGCAGGCCGTCCGATCTAAGATCAGATGGTCGGGATTAATCCTGCGGTTTAGGCTTAGAATCAGATATGATCTATCATGATCTATTCACAGCCGTCCGCTCCAATCTTATGGAACGGATGACGTATGATTCTTCTCCTTCACGAGCGACGAGAGACGAACACCCTTCATCTCCCTTTGTTCAGTTTGAGCTCACCCGGCTCGGATTGGGATCAAAATCTCACACCTTTGGAAGGAGGGTGGATGCACATCCAATGATCAAGATTTCAAGGGGTGACAATTTCCTTCAAAAAGGACCAACCAAATTTTCCTATGGCTACGCTTTGAGCAATTACGCAGGAGGCTATCATGGCTTCCATTGAAGGAGGTAGCTTCATCTAGTAGATATGAAGCCCTGTTGAAGGAATTAGGTCTTGATTTGAAGTAGATTGCTTGGTTGACCAAGCTCCCTTTCAATGGTGATCGACTTTGATCGAAGTGATGCTTCACGTGGCTTGGAGACTTGGAAATGACTTGGTTGAGCTCGATGAAGTCCACTGATGGTGTGTGCAAGGTTAATTTGATTTTGATGGAGAATTGAGTGAGTTGGATTTTCAATTCACCTCCCCTATTTTGGCTTTGAGAAAAACCAAGAAGGAGAAATGGGGGAGCTCAGGAATGGCTTGGAAAAGCTTGGGGAGGCTTAAATTCAACCTCCTTAGCTCTGTGGAAATGGATGCTTGTGGTTTAAGTGGGAATGAGGGGGAGTATATATCCCCCTCCATAGATCGGATGATGATAAGCTAATTGCCATTTTTGATCAATTGCATAGATTGGAGGCTCATATGAGCTACCAAACACCCCATGTGGGTCATTTTGGGTAGTGGAGTGAAGAAGAGTGGATGCCCATGTGCTAGGTGAGCGCATTTGGTGATCCAAGTGCTCAAATTTCAATGGAGAGGTCAGTTTGGCCTTAGCTTGGGTCATGGCCTACCCAAGCTCATTGGGTCATATTCACCACCCTCCTTGGTGTCCATGTGAACCACTAGAAGGATGCTAAGTGGCCTTGAGAAAGAAATGACCAAATTCCAAGTGAATTTGGTCATAGGATACACTTTGACCTAAGAAAATGGTCATTTGGCCATGATTTTGATTTGTACAGATTTGAAATGATTTCAAAATGGGTTGGGCCAAATTTCAAGTAATTTGGAGTTTGTTTGATTTGAATTGGTTCAATTTGACCCATTTAGGTCAAGTTGGGTCAATTTGGGTTAGGTTGACCAATTGGTCAAATTGGGTCAAACCATGGGTTAGGTCAAGTTCAAATGATCATTTGGAACCTATGGGTATCATTGGTTTGGTTCAATTTGGTTTAGATTTGGTTTTGGTTCATTTAGGTTCATTTAGGTCAAGTGGGTCAAGTTGACCAATTTGACCCATTTGACCCAATTGGGTTAGGTCATGGGTTGGTTTAGGCTTGGTTGATCATTTGAAATATATTGCAAGCTTTAGTTTCAATCAATTTTGGTTTGATTTGATTTTTGATTTGACCTTTTAAAAGTTGGGTTCATGATCAATTAATTGGGTCTAATTGGTCAATTGAGCTTTGGTGTTCAACAATCAATTTAGAATGAATTTGACCCATTGGTTGCAATCAATTTGGCTTAGATCAAGATTTGATCCATTTTGGCATTTTAGGTCAAATTGGGTCAACTTAGGTCAAGTGGCCAATTAGGCTTGGTTTGGCTCAATTGATGACTTTGTCATGTTCAATCATTGATTATGAATTGATTTAGATCAATGATTTCAATCAATTTGTCATATGGTGGATTTTGGCTAGTTTAGGTTTCATTTGGGCTAAGTGTTGACTTAGTCAAAGGCTAAGTTTGACTTGGTTTGACCCAATTTGAGTGATTGATCATCCTAGGATGATTGTTGCTCACAATGTGAGGCTTGGATGGGCTTAGTTCAATCCAATTTGGGTTGGGTTAGAACTTGGCTCAACAAGATCTTTTAGGTCACTTTAGGTCAAATGAGCTTAAATGGGTCAATTGGCTTGATCACAGTTTGATTCAAGTTTGGTTGAACTCATATATAGATTTATGATGGAAATATAAATCCAACTACAAGTGGGTTTGGAGTCAAATGAGTTTTGGTTGAATTGATAATTTTAAGTCAAAAGGGTGAACATGGGTTTGATTTGGGTTTGATGATTATAGTTTATGTATATATTCAGGCATGTGATCGAAGAAGTGATTGTTGAAGAGAAAATTCAAGGGTTTGGATTGATTTGGATTTGAGTTTTGAATTGATTTTGGTTATTTGAATTTATATTTCATTTATATTTATGAATATAAATGAGAATATAAATGGTTATGAAACTCTTTTGAGTTTGGAGTGATTTGATTTGATTTGAGCTAAGTCCATAAGATGAAATCAAAGGGATTAGGAAAGATTTTGGGATTTAAATTCAATCATGGGTTTCAATCATTTGATTTGGAATTGATTTATGATTTGGATTTTTGAATTGATTTATGATTTGAGAAAATCAATTGAGTTGGAATTAATTTAAGATTTGGGTTTGGGAAATGATTTATGATTTGAGAAAATCAATTGAGTTAGAATTGATTTAAGATTTGATTTGGATTGGTTTATGATTTGAGAAAATCAATTGAGTTGGAATCAATTTAAGATTTGATTTGGATTGGTTTGAAGAGGGAAGCAAGGATTAGGTTCAAGCTATAGGGTAGGCAAGTCCCCCTAACACCCTAAGGCATAACTCATTCCTATGGCTAACTCTTCTAAGTCTCTAGGATTTGGTTAAGTGTTCACCTAATCACTAGAAGTGTCATAAGAACTCTGTATAGAGAGTCCTATGTCTAAGATGGAGAAGTTGAAAGTTCACTCCAAAAGTGAGGTCAACAGAACAGTAACAAATTGGTTAATTAAGTTAATTAATCATTGTTCAATAGTAAATGAACCCATGGGATAAGGTTAGGGCTTCCTTCCTAATCTCTTTCCCTAAGTTCATTCCATCAATTTAAATCAAATCAATTAAGATTTAATTAATTAATCAAATGACTTAATTAATTAAATTGAAATCATAATCACATCAGAACTTAATCATTGAAATCTTGGGGTAGATCTTTAGGTGTTCAACAACCTAAGGAAATTATAATTAGCCCATATGTGTGGAAGAATTATAAGAGTGCTTATTTAAGTTTTGTAGCTTAATTAAGCATTAATTGTGAACTAATTGCATTAGGCCCCTTTCCTTTCTTAGGATCATTGCTAATTTTATTTCCAATGCATGTGCATATCATGTTGGCTCATAATTATTTGGGTAATTATGTTAAGGTAATATAGGAAAGGGTTAATTAATGGATGCAATGCATATTGCCCTTAATTAACTCATAAAATTAACTTGCTTATATTTCATTAAACCAAATTAATTAGCAAACATTGGAATGGGTTAGGACCAGCAAACCTTTTCTCACTTCCTCAAATTAAATCAAAATATGAAATTAAAGATGATACTAAGAAAGCTTTGGTTTAGTTTAAATGATTTTATTTGATTTAATTGTCCTTATGAATTAATTTAATTGAATGAAATCATGTATTTATGTTTATTTATTCCTTTCTAATCATGTTAAATATATGCCATTTTCAAATCATGCATTCATCTTTTCAAAGTTAATTAAATCAAATAGTTTTCATTTATGTGAGCTTGCATGTGTTAGATTAATCTATAATATGTGTGGCTATTATCACTAATAAATTTAAATTATTTTTTCCAAAGTTTACAAATCAATTACATTGATTAGAGTGATAGTAGTTATAAACATACATAAGTTTTCATGTGTTTATAGCTTAGATATGTGAAGTAAAGCTTTCTTTTCCTTAATTCATATGTAATTTTACATGTATTTGAATGTTAACAAGTAATTTTACATCCTGAGAATATGAGGCTTTAGGTAGCCCCAAAGTGGTCATTTGATTACCTAACTTATCTGGTTAACAGCGAGACATACTTATTTGATTTCATTTACATGTGCCTCTACATTAGAATTTGGATAAAACTTTAACCCACATGCATAAATATTTCAATTAAATAAAAAAATACAATATTTGTATGGTTTTCCTTCCTTTATTTTGTATACATCCATATGTATATGAGAAAAACAAGTATTAGTTAACATCTCGATATCTGAGGCTTTAAGTAGCCCCAAGGAGGTCTTTTGATTACCTTACTTCCCTAGTTAACAATGGCATGTACTTGCTTATGTCTCTTATACATGTGTGTGTACATGTGATTGAATAATGAGAATCCCTCTTTTATATTAAAAATGCATGCACCCATAATTGTTCAAGTGATTTAATTGTTTGATCATGTGATTTGGAGCTTTCTTTCTATATTTATGTATGCAAATTTACATATATTTGAATGCAAATGGGTATATAGCTTGGACATCCCGGGAATATGAGGCTTTAAGTAGCCTCAAGAAGGTCATTTGATTATCTCACTTCCCGGTTAATGACACGCTATTTAATTTCATCCTTATGTATCTTTGTATAAGAATTTAGATAGAGCTTTAAATTAATATGATTAAATAATTCAATCACAGAAAATAATATGAACTTTAAACACACATTTATACATTCATCATATAAGTGTGCTAAAACATATTGTATGTATAGATACACTTAGAATTAAATCATATGCATATTACATGTGATGGAAAGGAATGATTAATATATGTCATGTGAAATAATTCAATTAGATTAATCTTAAGAAGCCTTTCATATTGAATATGATTATTTAGAGTGAACCTAAACTTAGGATTAATTAAGTCATTTAATAAGCCATTCACTAAAGAGAACTAAATCAAATTAATGTGCTTTACAAAGTGGCATAATTTAGGGATGAAAGAGGGTAATCCTCTCCTTTCTCTTTATAACACTTAGTTGCTTAGTGTAATCATATGGAATAGAAGAAATCATAAATTAAAATTTACTAATCAATTAAATAACTTGAAGTGAAATCAACCCTTATGTTAAAATTGAATCTTTCCAAACTTAGAAAAAACATCAAATGACTTACATACCACACATACTTAACATGCATAATTAAGTCACCACTTCTAGTCCTAAGTTAGGACGATGTATGTTTGGTGTAAGTTTTGTTTTATGATGTATTATTTTAGACTGGATGTTAGTGTGTATGCTTCGTAGATTGGATGATAGGCTGATATTAGCCTAATCATGTTTTCTGCAGGGGATTATACTTAAGGGACTCTTTGCAGGTTTCTTAAACCCCTAAGCATAATCCAAATTAGGATTGGTAGGCTTGGTTACCCATGTGTAGGGTGCTAAGTCTAAATCATACATATAACTACTTTGGATTGTACGTGTGTTTAGCTAACCTCTATTTTGCAAGTATACTTAGATTTACTTCCCTATTTTCAATGTAATTTTGCATTAGGAATTAGGATTAGTCTTATGGGGGATTAGGATGAGCAGTGGCTAGAAGGCTTTATGTTGGGGTGCCATGTGATTCCTATGAAGAAAGCACCATCCAAATCAAAGAAGGAGGAAGCGGGAAGAATGAAGAATGAAGACCCCCGTAGCATTTAATAAAATTATAATTATTCTTTTATATTAGGTGGTATAAGGGTAGAGCTACCCATCTTTTCTTTTGGGTTTTATGGCAATTCCGCACTGTTATTCTTTTATTAGCTTATAAAATTATTTGGTGATTTGTTTAGTTTGTGCATTAGAAATGACATGTTTTCATAGTTTCTTATGAATGATGCTTTAATGTGTGGCGGATATGTTAGGCTCTTAGGGTAAAATTAATTTTTCTCCCAATTAATCACTCATAACTAGATATTAAAATAACTCATAACCTCACCATAAAGCCTAAATCTTAAATAAGATAATTAAAATATTTAGTAATTGAATGGTTGAATATTTCACAACATGTATATCGTATTATTTTGCTCTTGAAAATAGAGGATTTCCATCCTTGCATGATAGGGGAATGCTTGACCTTTGAGGGCATCCCCTATGTTGGAAAACACCCCTTCTCGCTAATTGGACCAATAATCCATTTCATGCATTTATATAAAAAATCCTAAAGCCTTTGTCAAAATGAAGTGTTAAAATTTAAATAAAATTTAAAAAATATTTTACATTAGATTAAGTCATTACTAGTCTCTCTTAGTGGGTTTAAGGACTTTAATCTCTTTTTAAATTAAAAATAGCCCAAGTATCTTACAATTTCATAAGATTGGACTACATGGTTTTAAAATCATAGGAGAAACTAGCTGGCGGCCACTCTAGATGCATATAAGTCCAAATGTCGGATTGGTTTATTCTCTCTTATGTAGGTAAACCCTTATGTCCACCTATTGCTTAGATTTAGGTCATGCTTTAGCTTGTACTAAAGCTCCATAGATTTAGGATCTGAGGTAGTTGTTTCTTTCAGGCTACAAGCATAAATACTCATCTCTTAAGCATTTTCACAACCTTATGTTGGTGGATTATAAGCCTTAACAATCTAATAAAATTCAACTCAAACAAATAAATCTCTTCGCTTTCAAATATATAAAGCCTAATCATAGAATAGATTGGAATGCTCACTAGGCTTCTTAGTATCATGAGCATCTCCTACTTCCTCCCTTTGGATTCCCAAAGTAAGTCTTCTCCTTGAACTTTTCCAATTGATTTTCCAAATATAACCAATCATTTGATAGTCTTTGAAATCTTTGGAGATGATAATTGTCTACTTTAATCGAGAGAATTCTTAGAGAATTTCATTCTCTAAGATGTAATTAACTATGGAAGCTTGCCTCATAGGGAACTTTAGAACCCAATTTAATATAAACCATGCTTAATTCATCCATGTAAAGTAGGAGAAAAATCTCTAGTATATTCGAAGACCCATCATGCCTTAGAGTCCTTATTAGGTGATTAGGCCCATTTAAGGGTGGTGTCCCTATCTTTTGAGATAGTACATCATACCTCAATATCTCACCTGATCATTTCAATAAGTATACCCTATGATTTGCGTGGTGTCCCCCCCCCACTTAAAAAAATACCATAGATTTTTTACTGACTCTCTGGGAAAATTCCTCTCTCCATCTTTAGTAGGCAATTATTGTCTCCATACATCGATATTGGACTTATATTTTATATAATTTCGGGACTATCTTTCTTTCCATGGGAACTTAGCTTATTTCATCCTTAAGCAAAGCTAGCCAACATCCTTTAGGTTTTAGGACCTCACTCTAGGTCTTGAAACCCCCATTAGTCCCCAAGGTAAAAAATAAATTAACTGATGAAAGGAGATGACTAAATTTAGAACCACTTTACCACTAGCTTGGTGAGGTAAGGTTCATCTCATATTCAAGAAAGTTTCAATAAAATTCAAACTAAACAAGTAAAGTCTTTTGCAATATTTTCCAAAAGCACTTTTTTTTTAAATAAAATCATTTTGAAATGCACTTCACATAACATAAAGTTTGCAAAATATAAAACTTTAAAATCTCTTTTCAAATAATAAATGCAATAAAACCTCATTTAACTTACTTAAATTTATTAAATGAGGATCCTTTTCAAAAATCAAAATCAAATATGCATCATCAAAATCCTATTCAATGAAATTTCAAAAGCACATTTTTTAAAAATAAAATCAATCAACCAACTCCATTTAACACACCAAAATTTGTTAAATGAGGACTCTTCAAAATATTTCAAACACATTTTTCAAAAATTAACCAACTCCACTTAACATGCCTAATTTTGTTAAATGGAGTTCCATTTTCAAAATCAAAACAAAACCAAAAAAAATCAACATATCATTGAACCTCGCTTAACATACCCAAATTTGTTAAGTGAGAGTTCCTCTTTTAAGCAACATCACACATAAAATCAAATCATATTTGAACTCCATTTGACATACCCAAATTTGTCAAATGAGAGTTCCCTTTTCAAAATCAAAATAAATTGAATTCTATTTACCTACATTGGTTAAATAGAGTTCCCCTTTTCAAAATCATGAAACACCAAAACATAGTTCAACTCCACTTTGACACACCCAAATTTGTCAAATGAGAGTTCTATCTTTGAAAATTAAAATAAATTGAACTCTATTTAATATACCTAATTTTATTAAATAGGTTTTCCTTTTCCAAAATCATGAAAATCAAGACAGATTTGAATTCCATTTGGCATATTTAAATTTGTCAAATATGAATTCTATTATCAAACAACACATAAAACAAATTAAACTCTATTTAACATACCCACATTTGTTAAATAAGAGTTTCCCTTTTCAAATCAAAATAAAATAAAAATATCAAACACACTTGAACCCTATTTAACATACCTAAATTTGTTAAGAAAGGGTTTCATTTTTCAAATCAACAAAAATATCAAATGCATTTGGGCTTTACTTAGCATACCTAAATTTGTTAAGTAAGGATCCCATTTTCAAAATCAAATCAAACAAATCAAACATGTGATAAACATCATTGCAAACAAAAATGCTTTCAAAAATTATTTTTAAACATACATTTGAATCTCATTTTACATACCTAAATTTTCTAAGTGAAGATTCCAAAATCAAATTTTCAAACAAATGATAAAATAAAACAAATTCATCTCCAAAGTATCTCCAAATGAATGAACCTCAACATACCTAACTTTGTTGAATGTGGGTTCTAAATCAAAATCAAATTCTATGGCAAAGTCTCTCCTCATTTTCTAAAATCTCTCCAAATAAATGAACCCCACTTAGCATACTTCGTTAAGTGTGGGTTCAAATTCCAAAATCAAGAATCATTTATTGAAGGCAGCTATTAAAGCAAGGGGTCAGATTCAGTTCTATTTTCAACAAAATGAGATAGCGTTGTCTTTCGTTCACTTCTTCAGTCAGACTTTCATCATGTATGCTAGAAAGATGATCTTTTCCTTCCCGTCTAGTGTGGATTTGGCCTTGGATCAGGCCATACTCACCAACACCACCATGCACACCATTCAGTTTGGGCATGGATTTGAGGCTATTTGAGTCACCTGCGAGGGCCCAGCCCTCATGTCCGTCAGCAGAGAGGTGGCAAGGAAAAAGCTACTCCTTCATTTTGACATCCCGTCAGATTCTAAGTTTCCCTCATTGAAGAGGAATGCCGTTGAGGTCCCCATGACAGTGCCAATATCAATTCCATCTATTTTGGTGCCAATTTCAATTCCAGTTCACAGTACCGGATGTTCCAATGTCATTCGATGTCGTCACCCGGCGTCACTGAGGGCTCTCCTCACTAGTTTCCCCATTCTAAAGGGGAAAGCTATCTTGGCTTTCAGATAGTCTACCTTGAGGTAGGTTTTAGTTCTCATTCCCGCTTACCGGATGCAAGCGCCAAGAACCAAAAGGTTAAGCGGCACTATGAGCGCGAGGCTAAATAGATAGATGCTCCCTCTCACATTATTGAGGAGGGTTCTCCTCGTGAGACCTCTCCACTCTTGAGTGGTAGCAGGTTTCATCCCCTCTTAGCTTCAAATGGAGAGGAGGACTATAGAATGATTATTGCATTGCCTCCACCACCAACACAATTTGAGATACCAGGGAAGCGAAACCCTACGGTCTGATCGATTCTTGTCGATGAGCCCACAACACTCAGAGTCTGGTACATTATTTGATTTAAGGACTCTGATCCCTAGGAGTGTTAGGGATCAGATACGCAGAGAAAAAGCCTTAGAGGCTAGAGTTGTAGCCCAAGCGGGTAGAAAGGAGAGGAGGAGGTATGCTAGATAGTCAGCGGCCTCTGCTTTGGTAGATTTCTCGGATCGGTGAGCTGCTAGGGTTGATCATATTGACAGCATAGTCTTTACAGGCACTACCAGCCATAAGAGGAGAGCTCTAATGGAGAGGCAGTTGGTGTCTCCACCATCACACCGCTCCACTCATCTTCCATCACTCCAAGTCCCTCCTTCCACAGTCCCGGTATGAAGTCCATCTCGAGAGGACATCTCCATTGGTGATCTGGCTATGGCTTAAGGATCTCACTCCACCTATTCCACCCATTGAGGTGATGTTGAGCTCTCCCATTTGACCTTCCACCTCAGTTGTGGTAAAGATGGAGTGACGGCCCAAAAGCCATAGCTCCACCACCACCGTGAGAGAAGAAGAGTAGGGGATACTAGTGCAGTCATCATGGCAGTTAATCCCCTAAGGAGAGCACTACATTAGTAGGTAGTATCCGATATATAGATTTAGATGAGCATAGTCCTACAGTCTACCATTAGCGGGTGTTTGTACCAATTCAGCCAGGCGGAGTATGAGATCGTTCACTAGATGATATCATAGAAAACTACTTTGTCGAGAAGAAACAACTTCTTGGAAGTGATCATTCTAATCGAGAAGAAGGTAGAGTAGATTTTGACCCTGATGAGGATTACCTGTTTGAGGATTCAACAGAAATTCACATGGTCGATACTCGAGGATCCCTCCACAGTGACCATCAAAGTAAGAAGGTGTTGTGATGAGGAAGGTGACACCTCTCACTCGACCCAGTAGCCCAGGCAGAAGGACGAGCAGATCAACAGGATGGAGAGGAGGGTTGAGGATTTGTTAGCAATAATTCTAGCACTCTAGAACCAAGCTCAAGTTTCACAGCCTAATACCATGGAGGTCGATTGGCCCGAGCTCTTACATGTCTTAGATCCTCATAAGAGTACTTCTCCCGTGGATTAGGACAGTGGTAGTTTGTATAAAGGTCATATCTGATGCATGAGAAAGACATCAAGCGATGGTGGAACAATAAGTGAGAGAAGCATTAGCACAAGTCTGAGGAGCTCATCCATTCTAAAGGGTAGACCTTATCCAAGGAATTTGATGTAGTCTAATACCCCCAGTTTGTGCCACCATCCTTCAAAAGTTTTGATGGTAGTGGGAACCCATGACAACATATGGCACATTTCAGAGCCAGCTATTGCAACGTCAGTGGCAGCGACACACTTCTCTTTCGTCTTTTTGTTAGTAGTCTATCAGGTGTTGCATTTGATTAATACGCTGAACTGGTCAATAGTTTGGTGAAAACTTTTGTTGAGTTGGAGCAACTCTTTATCAAGAGATCTGTTGGAGCCTAGCAAAGGTACTGTGGGTAACCTTGTTGTAGTAAAAAAATTCCAATGAGTCCCTTGTTGATTACATTCTTAGGTGGCATATCCTAAGTATGAAATGCAAACCATAGCTATCCAAACAACACACCATTGAAATTCTTCTCAAGAATGTCCATGGCTTGGTCGCCTTCATGCTCAAGGGCTTCACAATCAAAACCTTTGAGAAATTAATCAACAATGTGACCAGTCTATAAGAGGAAGCAAAACAGTTTCCTTTCCAAGACCAATCATTCAAACCAAAGTCACAGAAAGTGTTTGAGAAGATGCCAGGGGCGGTGGTGTTAGTAGATAGAGGGCAGCAACCAACAACATTCAGTTTGAAGAGCACAAGCTTAGTAGGCTCTTTTGCCACCTCCTCTTCCACCACCTCGACCATCATACCGGCCACCACAATGACCACCACCACTGCCTCCATAGCAGTACACTCAGCAGTGGTATTCATATCCAATGCCAGATAGCTATTATCCACCTCTCGATAAATTAAAGAAACCCTACTCATTCAAGAGGGAGGTAGTCAAGAAGATTTTAAAAATATTCTAAAGAAACATGATTTCCAGCTACTAGAGCCTAGGAGACCGAAGGAAGTGGGAAAGAGAGATGATCCCAACTTTTCTTCCCTACTACATGTTAGGCCATGTCTTAGAGGATTGCATTACTTTCAAAGACTAGCTTGAGCATAGCTATGAGTCAGGTGCCATTATTATCCCTATGGAATACTTGTTAGAACAATCATCTAATTCTGTTAAAGTAATCCTTGGGGATACATGTGATCCTCTCAAGATAAAAGAAGGTTGGTATATCTTTTTATCCTGAATCTCTAAAAAGATCATCTTTAAGATCAAAAAACTTTTTTTGCAGGTGCCTGAGGTAGCTCAAACCTCCAACATCAAGGAAAGTTTACAAGTTGCCCAAGATAACTCAGGAAGGTAGGAGCTCCAACTACCGTAATCTATACTTACCCAGATAGGCTAGTGCAACCATCAGTTCAGCACTCTCTACCACCTACATCTTCTTCTTACTAGCTCCTCTTCTACTGGCAGGAGCATTGTATTAGTATATAAGGGCATCAAATCCCTTACTCTGCTTACCTTACTTCATTTCTATCATGTACCTCCACCCAAAAAAAATTAATGAAGAAAGCAGATTCTACTTATATCTTGTCCACTTCTGATCCTTCTGGTTTTATTCCTGTTGAAAACTCTCCAAGTATAAATAATAATAATAGCTCTAATGATTCTGATCCTTTCTCTTGATTAATCAAACTTTTCCTTTTGAATCAATCAAGTTCACCCATTGAGATTGACTTGGAGTCAAACTTTGAGGGTCCCATAGGAGAAGCTATAGGTATACCCAATGAGCAGGTAGAACTTTCCATCAACCTCCCACATGAAGTCACTGAAGTCAACCTACGCGGTGGAAAAATTCTACCTCATAGGGTAAAATCTCAGGATAAGGGTAAGCAAGTCATTGGTTCCAGTGAGCAAATAACCCCTCCATAGGATGCTCCACCTATGGATATGCTTATGGAGGACAAAGCCAGAGTTGACTACAACATCCTAGCTCACCTTAGAAAGTTTCCAACTAAGTTAAGCATATACGATGCCCTTGTCTTTTCCAAAGAGATGAGAGAATATCTAATCAAGGCTTTACTTGATCTAGAGATATGCTTAGCTCAGCTGATTGGTACTGAAGAGGAGGCATGCTACTCAAATGATATCTTAGGAGTTTCATTTAACGATGAAGACTTACTTCTAGGGATGACCAAGCACAACTGTCCTCTTTACATTATAGTGGATGTTGGCATATACATGCTATCCAGAGTTTCGGTTGACTAAGGTGCATCAGTCAATATTATGAGCTTAAGAATCCTTGCCTACTTGAGGATCGACATCTCTAAACTCTAAAAAGAAAGAATGATGTTGAGTGGATTCAATGAATAAAGCAAGAGGGCCTTAGGCTCCATAGTGTTTCCTTTAGAGATAGATGATTGGAAGGCCATAGTTTCATATTAGACTTGGATACATCTTTCAATGTTTTTCTTGGGAGACCGTGGATACACGAGAATAACATGATTCCATCCTCTTGATATTAGTGCATGAAGTTTATGACATGTGGGAACTCCTATTATGTCAAAGGAGATCTCAAGCCATTTACAATTCACAAGGTCAACTTATATGAGGATGTGGCTTACTTCCTCCCTCAAAATAAATAAATATTCTCGCAAACTTGGCCAAAGTTCAAAAAATAAAAGAAAAAGAAAGAGAAAATGAAAAATAAAAGGAAAAGGAAAAGAAAATTAAAAAGAGAGCAAGAAATAGACTTGGAGGAGGAAGTGGAGCCTAACATTAGATTTGACCACGGTTAATCTATTCATATATAGGATAACCCGACCTCCACCAGGCGAAGAGGCCAATTTCAAAGGCGTGGGGTGGAAAACCTCTTTATTACCAATAGAAGATATGTTCCAAAACGGTCCTATCCATATAAACTTAGAATCTAGTTCGAGGATGAGTCCTATATGGTTAGCACAACCAGCTCTTCTTCTGTAGATTCTCTTAGAGGTGACATTTGAGCTAGATAGTGATGATGATGGGAAAGCATAAATGTATCTAAGTATATATGTGAAACAATTAGGCATCATTTGGGAACCTTAGCCACTTTTCTCACAAAAGTTGAGGGTTTGGTAGTTAAGCCAAGTCACCCATAGATGTGAATACTGAGGTTCTTCAAAGAGCATCATCCTCAAGTCAAGAAGTTGATGTAGAACATGAGGATGAGTCATATAAAGATTTAATAGAATTACCTTTTGATTACTAGTCATAATCTAGCAAAGAAAGGGTTAATCCCACATGCTTGGTCAAAGCATAGGTCAAACTATTTTGAAAGAATATGGAAGAACAAATGCAAAAGCTCTCAATCAAGACTGGGACTAGGATTCAGTACAGTGGGTCAAGTCAATGATGACGATTACTACTTAGTCATCACCAATCATTTTGAATCTGATAGGTTCTTTTCAAATCACATTAACTCAAATGAGGAGATGTGCTTAGAAACTTTAGATAATCTAGATAATTTTGAAGTCAAAGATGCACCGCCAAAGTTTAAAGAAGAGATCAAGTCAACCATCGATGAGCTCAAGGAAATCAATTTAGGAACTGAAGGTAATCCATGCCTGACATACATCAGTTTCTTATTGAATAAAACTAAAACCAATGACTTAGTTAAGCTATTGACTGAGTTTAAGGACTATTTCACATGGAGTTATGAAGCGATACCTGATTTGTCTCCTAACATAGCAATCCATAAACTAGAAATAGAGCCTAGTGCAAACCCTATCAAGCAAACTTCTAAACACGTGCGATTAGACATTGAGCAACAAGTCATTTCTGAAATCAAGAAACTGATCGATGCTAGTTTCATCCGAGAAGAAAAATGTCTTACCTAGTTGGCTAGTGTCATCCCAATTAAGAAGAAGAATGTCCAAATTCGTATATGCATCAATTTTAGAGACTTAAATAAGGTATGTCTAAAAGACGAATTTCCACTACAAATATCAAAGATGTTGGTGGACATTACCTCATCTCATGCAGTCTTCTCTTTCATGGATGGCTCAATTGGATATAACCAAATAAAGATGGCCCCAGATGAAAGAAACACTACTTTTCAAACCCCATCTAATCTATTGTTATTAGGTCATGCCTTTTTAAAATTCCGTCTACATACCGGTGGGTCATGACTCATCTTCAATGAACTTATTCATCATCAAGTTGAGTGCTATAGATGATCATAGTCAAAAGTAAAGAAAAGAAAGACCATCTCTTTGACTTGAAAATAGTTTTGAAGCGGTTAAGATAATTTAACCTCAAAATGAACCACGGCGTGTGCATTTGGGTAAGGAAAATTCCTCGTCATTGTCCAACACCGTGGAATCGAAATCATTCCAGAGAAGATCAAGGTGATATTAGAAATGTCATCCCCTAAAAGTTTAACTCAACTCAGATCATTTCTAGGGCGATTAGCATATCTAAGATGCTTTATATCCAACATGTCAGAAAGATGCCAGACATTCTCAGCATTTGTCAAAAAGGATGCCAAGTTCATGTGGGATGACAAGTGTCAGCATGGCTTCGAACACATCAAGCACTAGATGGCGGCTTCTAGCATCCATCCGAGCGGCCATTGATTTTCTATACTACTACATTAGACGACTCCCTTAGAACTTTGTTGGCTCAAACCAATAATGAGGGGAAGGAAAATGTGCTCTACTACCTCAGCCATCTTCTAATCCCTACTAAAGCAAACTATCCACCCATTGAGAAGCATTGCCTAACTTTAATCTTTGCATCCTAAAAGCTATGACACTACATGCTTTCTTAGAAGGTGAACTTGATCTCTAGATCAATCCATCTTGTGACACGATCGACGCTATCTGAATGATTGGCATGTTGGTCCATAATTTTGTCACAGTTTGACATTACTTTCATACTCCTCTGTACAGTGAAAGGACAAGCACTTGCAAATTTCTTAGCAACACACCTACTTCGTATTGACTCTCCTCTTAGTGATGACCTCCCCGATGAACAAATTATGAACTTAGGGGACACTAGCATTTATCACTGGGAGATCAACTTTGATTGTGATGCTTCTTCTCAAATAGGAGAAGAACCACAATCTAGTCTTCCAGGAAAAGCAGGGGTAGGAGTAGTTCTCCTAACTCCAGACCACGATGTGATGAGATTCTAATATCACCTGTCCAATCCTTGCACCAACAATGAAGTCGAATATGAGGCTTTGATTGTCAGTTTGGAGTTAGTCATTACTCTAAGAATCCAGAACATCAATATCTATGAGGATTCTCAATTAGTCATCAATCAAGTCGCTGGGTCCTACAAGGTTCTAAAGCCTAAGCTCCATCACTACCATAAGTATACTATGGTGTTGTTGGCCCATATCCCAGAGGTTACCATCTATAAGATTCTTCGAGGAGAAAATGATGCAGTAGATGCTTTAGCCAAACTTGCCAAGGAGTTGGCATGACTAGAAGATGAGTACATATCGATAAGGGTCTAAAATAAACAAGTCTTATCCCTTATGATGAACTCATCGATAATACTCTTGAAGGAGGTTGCCATTTCAAAGGATGATGAGTTAGATTAGAGGCAGCCATTCATGGATTACCTAAATAAAGGTAAACTATCTCAAGAGAAGTCCTCAAGCCATCAGATGAAGCAGAGAGCACTTTTCTACGCTCTCATAGATGGCACCTTGTACCGGTAATCCTTTGATCATATGTGATTACGCTATTTAGATAAACATGAAGCCCATAAGATTGTGATCGATGTACATTTAGGATTATGTGGAACTCACCAATCTATTCCAAGGATGAAAGCCAAGATCAAGAAACTAGGATATTACTGGTCATCGATGATCACAGACTGCATGGACATAGCTAGGAGATGCCACCAATGTCAAGAACATGATGTGGTCCTACATGAACCACCCGACATTCTACATTAGCCTCGTGGCCATTCGAGTGTTGGGGTATCAACATAGTGGGTCTGATTAACCCTCCTTCTTCGAAGGGTCATCAGTTTATCCTAGCTGCAACCAACTATTTTTCCAAGTGGCGAGCTCTGGCCGAGGTCACTTAGGATGTGCTCTTTTTCAAGAACCATATCATATATAGATTAGTGGTGCCTCGATGAATTATATCTGATAATGGTATAACATTCAAGAGCACTAAGATCAACAGCTTTTCCCAGAGACACATCATAGATTGGAGATATTCTACTATTTACTACCAGAGGGCAAATGGCTTGGCAAAAGCTTTCAACAAAACTCTCATCCAAATACTGAAGAAAACACTCGACGATAATAAGTGGCAGTGACATGAGCAGTTAGTTGAAGCCTTGTGGCTTCGTACCACTACATAACACACCTACCCCTTTCTCCCTAATGTAAGGGTCTGAAGTAGTTCTACCATTAGAAGTTCAACTCTCATCACTAAGGATAGTTATGGGTAGCAAGATCACAATGGAGTAGAATACCAAGTTGCAGTTAGAAGAGCTCAAAGGATTGGAGGAGAGACACCTATGGGCATGCCAGAACCTTGAGTTGTACAAACCCAAAATCATTTAAGCTCACAACAAGTTGGTCCATCCAAGAGCTTTTCAAGTAGGAGAGCTTATTTTAGTTCTATGGAGATCGATTATTTCCCGTCGCAAGATGGGAGGTAAGTTTGAACCCACTTGGGAAGGTCCTTTTACATAGAGAATGCCTACCAAGGAGGATCTTATCAACTTATTAATCATAAGGGAGAGAGCCCAATGCTTCCAATCAATGGGCTCTACTTTAAAAAATATTATCGTTGAAATCATGTTTGAAAATCTCCATCGTCAATAAAAATTCATGTTCAAATCAAATATTCTCTTCATTTAGCATAGATTTTCCAGCAGAGTTGCCAAAAATCTGGGGGCTCCAAAAATTCACCACCAACCTCTCATTGAAGAGAGAATGATTTATGCATCGGTGAAATTTTCAGAAGGTAGATGGAATAGTAGATAAGACACTACCCCGAGATTTTTGCCCTCTTTTTGTGAGGACCTTAGATTTGGTTCGTTTCTATAAGCTAAACCTATAGTTAATTACCCCTCTCGTTGAGAGAACTTTTGATTAAGGCTAATCATTAAGAAGCTTAGTGCATAGCGTATAGTAGCAGCATATGGAATTTTGGAATTGAGATTCATGAAATTCATTATATTTAGCTTAAAATGGATGGTAGGGGGAATGATGATGCTAGATCCCATGGTTCCGTCATCCCGGGCTGTCATGGTCCCTAATCTACTTAGTCGGGAGGTAGTTGACCCAACTTCGAAGGATCCTTCAACACTTAGGTTACATCGTCAAATCCTTGTAGACCGGTGTTTGTCTGGAGATAAGCTTAAATACCTTGATATGAGGGCTTTTTGCCCAATCAAGTATACCTTATGGTTCACAACTCAAATGGGTGAGCCATTGGGAGCATTCATGGCATAGTGATATAGTGGGTCATTTGGCAACCACGGCAAAGGACTTTGGTCATCGCATTATGTGAAAACTCCAAGCCACATAAGTAGAGGACATGGGGCACATCCTTGTCCTTGCTGGCTTGAGATTGTTTAAGAGTAAACATAGTTATGTACTTGATTTGATTTTGGTGCCTTTGTGAGCTAGGGTTTTCTTAATTTGTCACCTCCGACAAATAATTGTGGAGGGTGAATTTGATTTTTAGCTTTAAGTTTTTAATATTGAATTTCACTTAGACATTCATAGCTCAATGATATTTTAAATTCTATATTTAGATTGAGATTCAATCTAAGTTAACTTGCTTTGAAATTATAATCATATTTTGATTGAAGTATCCCCTCTAGTTAAAATTTTCATTTAACATAGTCAGCATCGGAGTGGTTTATTGTTCCGTTGTTTCAAATCATGTCGACTCTATTAATTTAATAATAGAGTATCAAATCTATTATCATATGATAGAATTTGCTTCTCAGATGTTTTAACATGATTTGATTTTTAGATTTTGTTAACCCTGACATAGTCCTAAGACCCAACCAGGAAGCAACTCATGCAGCATCCTTAGACACTTGAATTTAAGTATTCAATATAGTGTCGGGGCCCATGCGGGTGTATTTGACCCAACATTAATTTAAACTAAGGAATTTATATAATATTGCTTGTTTTAACTGAATTCCACTATAAGTACAAGTTTTTAAATAAAATTTTGATGACATTTTGGCGACCTGGCATCATCCCCAACAGAGGGGGCGCCCCATGCCAAAAAAAGGCATGTATGGGTGGTGTAAATACCATGGTCGAATGCGTCATCCCACCATGTTAAGAAAGACATGTATGGGTCTCTGAATTACCTGTATTAAGCATATATTGTCCTGCCATGTCAAGAAAAGCATGTACAGGTACTTATATATTTGCAATGTCAAGTTAAAACATTAATTTTAGCTTTATTGTTGAATTTTCATTAAGCAATTTATTAATCATGTCAGTGTAAAAATTTGGTAGCATTTCGGTAACATCCCGGCATTATTATCCCCAGGTATGGTTTCTTCCCCACCAAGAAAGTGTATGGGTCAGATAAACCATGACCAATGCACCTTCCACCATGCTAAGAAAGGCATGTATGGGGCTCTGGTACCCTGAAATAGATTTCCCACCGAAAGATGCAGTATGCTTATATACCTACAATGTTAATTTAAATAACAATTTTATATTACAGTATAATTTATTATCAAGCTGTGTATGTCCCATTATCGGTGAAATTTGGCGACATTTTGAAAGCATCCGGGTCCCCATATAGTTGGTATATTCCCCGCCAAGAAAGGCATGTATGGGTGGTAAAAACCATGGCCTGAATGCGCCTTCCCACCATACCAAGAAAGGCATGTATAGGTCTCTAAGGTACCTGCAAAAATAGATTTTCCCATCATGCCAAGAAAGGTGTGTATGGGTACTTATACACATTCAAGCAAGTACAACTTCCCCGCCATGCCAGAAAAGGCATGTACGAATACTTATAGTCAACAAGCAAGGTTTCCTCGCCATGCTAAGAAAGGCGTGTACATGTACTTATGGTCAAAATATGCTTGTATGTGCACGAGGGCATCGGGGCCACTCGCTCTGCACACCCATGCACCCTGGCGCCCGCAAGCCTGCGAAGTGCATATTTCCCCATCAGAGGTGTACTACTTATATATTTATAATGTCAAGTTAAAATACATTTGAAGCATCCTTTGCTTGTTCACAAATCTACCATGATGTGTTTAGAATAGATGTAAGAGACCCTGACAACCTATCATCCATCAACACAACACAAACACAAACTACATAAAACACAAAACAAATACATATCTTTTATTTGGACTGAGTTGGGATAATGCCCCGATACACTCGATCGCTCTAGGTCAAGCTAACTGTTACCACGATGTGTCACCCCAATGGTCTTCTTGCTTTGAGGATGTAAGTGCCCGCATTCCTTCCTTACTTGGCCACTGCACACCGATGAGCGCCTTGTTAGTTTGGTAAGCCTTACTACGTGGCTGGTAAGCAACCTTATGATGACTTCACTTAAGAAGATATAAGTCTACTATGCTTACTTTTTGAACTAGCCATGACTAGGTTGAATATATTTGAGGTTTAGGGTAAGTCCCTCAGCGGCTCCTTTCCTCCTAGCTACTTCAAGTTTGGGTTCAGTCCTTCTTTGTGACTCCCTACTTAGTAGTCACCTTTAGGTCAAGTTTGATCTGTTGTTCCATCAACGGGTCACTCCAGTGGTTGTCCTTACTCTAGAAGATGTAAGTCTGTTATGCCTTCTTCCTAGCACGACCGTTGCACCGTGAGCAACCCCAGGTCGAGTCTTTGTTGGTACGATAGACTATCCTGATGATCAATTCCTCTTTAGGGAGATATAAGTTTACACGCCTTCATCCTAGACCAATCGTCGTACACTGATGGGCACCTTTGGTTGGTTGGTGTTCGCTATGTTGACAATAACCCAACCGGTGGATACACCAAACTTGGCAGATGTAAGCTTGCTACACTTCCTCCTTGAGTTGGCCATCGTATACCTACAAGCATTATTTTCTTCAGGGTTCAGGATAACGCCCCTAGTGGCACCTCCCCTATGGGAACTCTATTTAGATCACGTCATTTGCGACCCCATTTAAACACTACCCAAGTTACTCTTGGATTGGACAGTCCCCCATTTAGACTCTGTTCTGTGGATGCGTAGATTCTCCCATGGTCTAGTAGATCTGAGATAGTTCAAGGATAACATAGCTCCTTCTCAGTGTGATCCCTCACACACCAAAAGGACCCACAAAAACATAAAACAAACAAAATATATATTCGCTTGTGGATTAGGAGAATGCCTCAGTGGCACCTTTCCCAAGTAGGCATCCTATCTTTAAGACAATGTTAGCAAAACTCCTTATAGGAATCGCCTGACTACTCTTGAGTTGAGATAAGTCCCCAGTGGCACTCTCTCAGTAGTCGCCCTTAGGTCGACTTATTGTGCCACCAACAAGTCACCCCGGTGGTGTTCTTTGCTTTGGAAGATGTAAGTATGCTACGCATTATTTCCAGTATGACCATTGTACACCTATGGACAGCCCTAGGTCAGGTTCGATTTATTATGCTACCAATAGGTCATCCCAACGGCTATTCTTTTCTTTGGAAGATGTAAGTCTGCTATGCTTCACTTTAGCATAGCCTGCATCGAAAGGAACCCCACCCAGTCGATAGTCCTACCCTTCGGTCGATAGACTACTCCTTTGGATCAGTAAATCTGAGAAAGGCCCAGGCCGACATTACCTTTTCTCAGTGCAGTCCATCACACACTGACGGGATCCATCAAATAAAATTAATATTGAATACTCTTGAGTTGAGGTAAGATCCCATTAGCTATTCTTTTCTTTGGAAGATGTAAGTCTACTATGCCTTCTTCCTAGCATAGTCTTTGCACCAAAGGCACCCCTTAGGTTATCTTGCCCTACCTTATGGCTTGTTAGCTATCCCTTTGGATTTGTAAACTTGAGATAGGTCAAGATCAACATAGCCCCTTCTTAGTGGGTCCATCTCATACTGATAGGGTCCATCAATTAAATCTATCCCATTTAACCAAGTTCACATCCCCAATGGATATGACCTTAATTCAAAACCATCCTCCCCAGTGGAGCCATAACAAATTAAACTAACTTCTCTAGTGAAGTCTAAACTAAAATAATCCAAATGAATCAATCAAACAAATCAAAGAAACCCAATCAAACCCTTTTCCCCAATGGATAGCCTAAACCTGCTTCCCTAATGAAGGTTCATATTGCAAATCCTTAGCGAACATATATGCCTCCACATCAATCAAGACAAAACAAATTGAGATTAATTCGATCTTGATCCCCAGCGGATTATAGATTCTTATCCCCAGCATATCGTCTTCCCAAAAATCATATTCAAAATCAAACTCAAACAATATCCCCAGATGGCTTCCCCCTAGTGGAAGGTTCATGTAATCATCAGAATTCCTCCTTTTATGCCTCGGTAAACCTCTTACATGTCATATCCAGTACATGTGTGAGCCCCTAGTAGATCTCACTCCATGTCCTTGACATGGAATTCCAACCAAATCTTTCTAGCTCTGCTCCCTTGGCATGAGTTGAGTTGCATTACACTAAGATCGTGATTCTATCTACCTTTCTTAGGTATAGATCATTTCTAGTACTTGCAATCTTTTGGACATTGTTGATCGCCTAGTCAACTAATATGTGCGCGTGTTGTCACACCACACCTATTGGGGTCCTTTTGTTGACCTTTTTGGAGTGAGTCTTTAATCTCCTCTTCTTAGATCCAGGAGTCTTCTAAACACTAAGACTTCCTTAGTCAAAAGACACTTTTAGCAATTAGGCGAATACTTAACATAAGCCTAAAGATTTAGAAGGGTTAATCATAGGATTAGGCTATGATTTAGGACTTACGGAAATCCATTTACCTTATAGCCTGAACCGAATCCATGTTCACCTTCTTAAGCCATAACCAAACCTCAAATTCAATTCAAATACCAATCAAAATCCAAATCCAAATTCTAAGCCAAATGATTGAAGCTCATGATCAAATCCAAATTCAAAATCAACCTAAGCTCTATGATTTTATCTTATGGACTTAACCTTAACCAAATTGAACCAAACTCAAATGATTTTCTCAAATATCTTCAATCAATCTATCAAACTTACAACCAAACTCAATTTCAAATCCAATTTGCCAAAATCTATAATCATACTAAATCCTTCCTAAGTCCTTTGAATCAATTTCATTAAGTTAGCCAAAATCCTATCTAAATCAATTCAAAATCAATTGAGTTTCTAATGAATCAATTATATCTTCAATCATCTTCCTAAACATAAATGAAATCTAGATTCAAATGATCAAAACTAAATCAAACCAATCTAAATTAAAGTTAAACCCTTCCTAAGCCATATGAATCAACCTTCATGAGCTTAGCCAACCCAAATCACTTCAAACTCAATTGATTTTCTCATGAATCAATCATATCTTCAATCATCATCACAAATATAAATAAAGAATACATTTAAATCATCAAAACTAGATCAAACAAAATCAAAATCCAAATCTAAACCCTTTAAGGCAATATCATGGACTTAGCCAAATTCCATTAAAATTCAAACAAAAACAAACTAATTTTCTCATAAATCAATCATTCACTTAATCATATTCACAAATATAAATAAAATCTACAATCATCAAGACAAATCAAAACCAACCCAAGTCAAACCCAACTTAATCCTTTTGACTTGAAATATCTAAATGAACCAAAACTCATTCAAACTCAAATCAATTGCAATTGAATTTATATATCAATCTCAAATCCATATATAAACTCAACTCAACCCAAAATCTAGCCAACTAAACCCAATTGGTCCACTTTACCCAAATTGACCAATTTAACCTATTTGAGCCATTTTTCAATCCTACCCAAATTGGATTGAACCAAGCCTACCAAAATCTCTCATCATGATTGTTGATCATACTAGGTTGATCAATTATCATAAATTAAAACCAACTTTTGACAAAGTCAACCTTCTTAACCTAAACTAGCCATAAATTGCCAAATCCTTGAAACCAATGATTCATACCAACCCAAAATCAATATTTGAACATAACTTGACCTTCAATTGAGCCAAACAAAACTCAATTTGCCCTCTTCACCCAAGTTGACCCTAATTGACCTAAAACACCAAATGGGTCAAATCAAAATCTGAACCAAATTGATTGCAACCAATGGCTCAAGTTCATTCCAAATTGATTGTTGAACTTGACCAAAGCTCTCAAGCTCTCAATACTACCCAAATGACCTATTGAACCTAACTTGACCTAAAGGGTCAAACCAACCTAAAACCCAATCAAATCCAAATTAAACTCAACCAAATCCTACAACATACTCCAAATGATCAACCAACTCCAAACCAAGCATAACCCAACCCAATTGGTCAAATTGGCCAACTTGACACATTTGACCCAAATGGAATCAAATGAGCCATAATAAGATCTAAACCAAATTGAACCAAACCAATGACACCAATACACTCCAATTGATCATATGAACTTAACCCAACCCTTGGTTTGACCTAATTTGACTAATTGATCAAACTAACCCTATTTGACCCAATTTGATCTAAATTAGTCAAATTAAGCCAAATTATAGCAAAAGAACTTTAAAAACTAAATATAAACCAAATTGAACCAAACTAATGATACCAATACACTCCAATTGATCATATGAGCTTGACCCAACCCTTGGTTTGACCCAATTTGACCAATTGGTCAACCTAACTTGATTTGACCCAATTTGACCTAAATTAGTCAATTAAGCCAAATAAAAGCAAATGAACTTCAAATGACATGAAATTTGGCCCAACCCACTTTTGAATCATTCCAAATCTACTCAAATAAAATCCAATACCAAATGACCATCCTACCCTTGGGCTAGGGCTATCAAATGAGACAAATCACCCATGTAAGTGGTTATTTCCATTTCTTGGCCACTTGGTACTCTCCTGTTGGACCACCTAGGCACCTAGGACACTACCCAACCTGACCCAAAGGTAGTTGGGTCGGCCATAACCCATGGGGAGGTGAAATCACCTCACCTCCCCCATTGGAGCACTTGACCACCAAGGACACCCACTACGCTCCTTGGCAGCCACCTCCACATCTTCACCCAACCAAACTGAGCCAACTCATCCACTCAAGGACACCCATGACCCTCTGAGGTGGTTGGATGATCACAGAGCCAAACTAGGCCGAGCCATCCGATCAAGTGGAGGAGGGTTATGCACCCCCTCATTTTCAGTCAAACTGACATGAATTCATACCTCAGAGCCCTGTCTACCCAAGATGAGCTGCCAAAGATATTTCTCAAGCTCCCAAGCTCATTCCTCAATCCCCATTCTCGGTTTCCTTCAAGCCGAAATAAGGTAACCATCCTCTCATTCCCGTTTGCTCAAGGATCAACCAAAGTACAATTAACTTTTCACACACCATCCTTGGAGCTAGTCGAGCAAGAACGAAACATCCCCCAAGCTTCCCGACAATTGAAGGGTGGATTTTGATCAATGCTGACCACCAACGCTTTGAGTATTGACCTTCCAAGCAAATCACCCCAAGTTGGGCCTTGTGTTGATCAGTTGGGCCTTGTGCTGATCAGTAGGGCCTCATCTCCACTAGACAAAGCTTCTTCAATTAGATTTGCCACCGATCTTGAGCTCCGGTAAGGTTTTCCATTGAAACTGGCCTTGGGTGAAAATTTTGTTAGAGCATTTTGAAGAAAACTTTCATCCAGTGTGATCTTAGCAATTGGATCCCTTTGGATTCTTGGTGCGAAGGTGTGTGATCCGTTTGGAGTCGATCCAAGCTCGGGTGAGCTCGGATCACACGAGCAATGGAAGATGGACTATGTTCCCCCTCGCTCACGTGACGATAGTCACACACTATCCGTTCCACGTGATCGGAATAGATAGTTGTGATTAAATCTATTAGAATTATCAAATTTAATCCTTTAGCAATGGATTAATCGTATCGCCCGATCTAGATCGACGACAGAAAGCTGCCACCGATGCCACACAAGCATTAACTAGGATTATGTTTAAATAACCAATCCCAAAGTGCCAAGTGGAAAGTGTGTCACATCAGTGCCATGTGAGATTAAGGTTTAATTAGGCCTAATTAATGTGCTTTAATGGCTGAAACTTCTAAAAATTATAACTAATTGTAGAAAAATAAAAAATATATATAAATAAATACTTATTTTTAAGGTATTTTAGAGGAGAATTTATTAAAATATTCTTAATTAATTTTAAGTAGTAATTAAGACTTAATTAAGATTTATTAAGAAATTAATCAACTTAATTACCCTCAAATTACTTGATTATCTCACTTTCCCGATTAACATGGATGTACCTATTTAATTTCATCCCTATGTATCTTTGTATAAAAATTTAGATAGAGCTTTAAATTAATATGATTACATAATTCAATCACATGAAAGAATATAAACTTTAAACACACATCTATACATTCATCATATAAGTGTGTTAAACATAATGTATCTATAGATACACTTAGAATTAAATCATATGTATGTTGCATGATGGAAAGAAATGATATATTTCTAGTGAAAATAATTCAATTAGATTAATCTTAGAAAGCCTTTCATATTGAATAGGATTATTTAGAGTGAACCTAAATTTAGGATTAATTAAATCATTTAATAATCCATTCACTAAAGAGAACTAAATAAAATTAATGTGCTTTAGAAAGTAGCTTGAGGTAGGGATGAAAGAGGATAATCCTATCCCTTCTCTTTATAACACTTAGTTGCTAAGTGTAATCATATAAACAAAATAAATCATAAATTAAAATTTACTAATCAATTAAATAACTTGAAGTGAAATCAAACATTTATGTTAAAATTGAATCTTTCCAAACTTAGAAAAAAATAACCTTAATGCCTAATAAGACATACAACACAAGCCTAACATACACATTAACTAAGTAACCACTTCTAGTCCTAAGTTAGAATGGTGTATGTTTGATATATGTTTTTTTTTATGATGTATTGTTTTAGACTAGATGTTATAGTGTATGCTTCGTAAACTAGATGATAGGCCGATATTAGCCTGATCATATTTTTTGTATGGAATTATGCTTAAGGGATGCTTAAAAATAAAAATGAATGCTCTCTTTGTAGGTTGTTTAAACTCCTAAGCATAATTCAAATTAGGACAGGTGGGCTTGGTTATCCATGCGGTGCTAAGTTTAAATCATACATAGTTGCTTGGGATTGTATGTGTGTTTAGCTAACCTCTATTTCAAGATAGTTAGATTTACTCTATTTTCAATGTAATTTTGTAATAGAAATTGTGATTAGTGCTATGGAGAATTAGGATAAACTAAATGCTTTATCTTGGCCATGTGATGCCTTTAAAGCAAGCCATCCAAATCAAAGGAGGAAGAGGGAAGAATGAAGAATAAAGACCCCATAGCATTTAATAAAATTTTAAATATTCTTATATTTGTTCTATAAGGGTAGACAAACATCTTTTCTTTTCGTGTTGTAGCTCTACGACCTTGCTATTCTTTTCGTTAGCTTATAAATTTGTTTGGTGATTTATTTAATTTGTGCATTAGAAATGATATATTTTTCATAGTTTCTTATGAATGATGCTTTAATGTGTGGCCTGGATATGTTAGGCTCTTAGGGTAAAATTAATTTTCTTCCCTAATTACTCACTCATTGCTAAATTTTTAAACTCATAACCTCATTAAGTCTTAAATAAATAATTAAAATATATAAACCTAAAATGGTTGAATATTTCACAATATGCATATCATATTATTTCACCCTTAAAAAATAGAGGATTTCCATCCTTGTACGATAGGAGAATGCTTGACCTTTGAGGGCATCACCATGTTGGAAAATACCCATTCTTGTTAATTTGGCCAATAATCCATTTCATCATGCATTTAAGTATATAAAAATCCTAATGCCTTTGTCAAAATGAAGTGTCAAGCTTTAAATAAAATTTAAAAGATTTTGCATTAGATTAAGTCATTATTCATACCACTCATGCTCTAATCTCTTAGGGAGTGAGTTTAAGGACTTTAGTCTCTTTCTAAATTAATAATAGGCCAACTAACTTGTAATTTCATAAGACTGGGCTACAGGGTTTTAAATTTATAGGAAAAGTTACGCCACTAAGTAGTTATAAGTCCGTAAGTCGACCTTTATTCTCTTGTGTGTAAACTCTATGTCCACTTGTTGCTTAGATTTAGGTCGTTTTAGCTCATACTAAAGCTCCCAAGATTTAGGATTAGGCCTTTCTTCACTAAAGCATAAATCCTCACCACTGAAATTTTCACAACCTTGTGTTGGTATTATAAGAATCTAATAAGATTCAACTCAAATAAATAAATCTCTTCACTTTCAAATATATAAAGCTCAACCATAATAAATTGGAATGCTCACTAAGCTTCCTAGTATCATGAGAATTTCTTACTTCTCCCTTTGGATTTCAAAATATGTCTTCATTGAACTTTTCCAATTGATTGTTTTAAATATAACCAATTTTGATACCTAACCTTGAAATCTTTGGAGATAACTACTTTATGGTATTCTTAGAGAATTTTATTTCCTAGAATGTAATTAACTGTGGAGGCTTACCTCCATAGAGAACTTTAGAACTTGGTTTAATATAAACCTTATTTTATTCATACATGTAAAGTAGGAGAAAAATATATGGTATATTCAAAGACCCATCATGCCTTGGAGTCAATCGAGCCACCTCAGCACCTCCTTGTCACCCAAACCATTACGCTGAAGGCAAAGCCAATAAGCCTATTGGAGGGAGAGGAGAGTATGTTCCTCCCCATTCCACTCTCACACACATCAAAGCATTCTAGAGCTGAGAGAGTAAATGAACTCCCCAAACTTCTAGTTCCATGAGCCTCCTCGTCACCGAAAACACTAAACATGAAACAGGACATAGCTTATCTCCATCCAACCTCACCTAACCTTCACCATTTTTAAATTAACTTTACCCACACCTTCATCAAGCTCTAACGAGAAGAAATGAATGATTCCTGATCGATTTGAGCACCGGAGACCACTCTAAACCTAGCTCCAGCAAGGATTATGGCGGCATTTGATCCATAGAGCCACCGACAAGGAGGCAAGGCATGAGCTTCTGGGCTGCCTTCAAGATGAAGCTACCTCGAGATCACCCCGAAGCTACGAGGTAAATTATGGCAAATAGTGGAAATTTAATTTTGTTTGGCCTTTGTGAAAGAAATCTTAATTTGGTGTGATTTCACTTATATCCCTAGATTTCTCTAAGCTTTGTAGTTGATCCCAAGGCTTAACAAGCTATGATAAAAAGGAGGATATCTAACATACTTATCGCCATGAAGAATCATCCTCCATCCATTCTTCATAATTGGAATGGATGGATGTGATTTAATCCTAGATTCAATTGATTTAATCCATAAACTAGATTAATCCCACCTCGATCTTAAATCAAATAGTGGGGATGAAAGTGTGTCCACCACCGCTAACTCAATTTCCACGTTGGACGATTTAAGTGGTCAATCCCGTGGTGCCACTTAACACATAAATAAAAAATTATTAATAGTGTGTAAAATGCAATGCTAAAAACTTCATAAATTCATAACTAATTGTAGAAAAATCCAAAATATAAATAAAACATTTTGGAAAGGTTAAACATATGAGAATTTAATAAAATAATTCCATTTAATTTTAATTTTTGGTAAGCAATTAAGCTTTAATTACTTGAGAAATTAATCTTAAACTTGGCATATTGATTTAATGGGATGACCTCTACCTCCTATGATTTTTTGGGGATTTACTGACCATGTGATTAGAAGAATTTGAGATTCAAATCTTAATTACCTTGATAATCATTTTAATGATTATTTAAAATGCTAAATAGTAAAAATGAATCAAATTAACTTAATTAATCACTAATTAATAATGGGATGATGAGGGAGAGTGATTAGGTCATTTCTTCTAATTACTTTCCCAAGTTCATTTTATTAAAGATGGTTAATTAATACATGGCTTAATTAAGGAGTTAATTAAGTAATTAATGGCCAAATTAAAGCTAATCAAAATGATAACCATATTAGATAATTTAATTTAAAATTAAGGATTTCTCTTTATGTGTTCAATAACATAAAGACCCTTAAAAAAATTATGATTAGCCCATAAGTGTGGAAAAATCATGAAATTACTTAATTAGATTCTTTAATTTAATTAATCTCTAATTATGAGCTAATTGCATTAGGTCATTTAGGAGCATTGCAATTTTAGTTTCCTCATGTGCATATCATTTGTGGCTCGTGATTAAATGGTTAATTAAGTTAAAGAAGCATATGAAAGTGTAATTAAATGGATTGTATAATGATTCAACCTAATTAAATTATAAAAATCACTTAATTATCTTTCCTTAAATAAATTAAAATCACCAACATGAGAATGGGATAAAAAACAATTAATGATCTCACCTCTTTAAGATCAATCAAAAGTCCAAAATCAAATTAATAAGAAATTTTAGTTTTCTTTAAATGATTTTGTTTAATATGATTGTCCTTGGGAATTAGTGTAATTGAATGAATTATGTGGAGATGTTTGGCTATCCCTTTTCAATCACTATAAATGTTATATGTTATGTGATATCATGCATTCATATCTTCAAAATTAAAAGAAATTTACTTATGCAAAATTGCATGTGTTGGCTTAACCTTATATATTGTGACTATTATCACTAATAAATTCAAAATTATTTTTCAAAAAATTGTAAATTGATAATAATATTTAGAGTGATAGTAGTTATATATATATATATATATATATATATATATATATATATATATATATATATATATATATATATATATATATATATATATATGATTTGCATGTATTCATAGCTTAAGCATATAAAAGTAGTGCTTTCTTTCTTATATTCATATATGGATTTACATGTGTTTGAATGATAATAAGTATATAGTCTAGACATCATAGAAACACGAGCCTTTAAGTAGCCCCAAGGAGATCATTTGATTATCTCACTTCCCTGATTAACAAAGGCACGTACTTATTTAATTTCATTCTTATGTATCTTTGTATTAGAATTTGGATAGAGCTTTATACTTTACATGTATAAATCATTCAATCAAAAAATACAATCTTTTCCATGATTTCCATTCTTATAGTTGTATATACATTCATATAATTTAAGATACCAAGTATATAGTTTGGACATCTCAGGAATATGATGCTTTAAGTAGCCCCAAGGAGGATATTTGATTATCTCACTTCTCTAATTTAAACAACATCACGTACTTGCTTACATATTTTATACATGTGTGTGTGCATTTGAGTAAAGAATAAGAATCCTCTTTTCTACCAAATATATGCATCCATAATCATTTAAATATGCCAAAATATGTTGCATGTATAAGTATACTAAGTGCTAAATCATATACTCATTCTGCAAAAGATCAAAAATTAATCATCGTTGGTCAACCCTTGCAGCACTCCCTCTCTGGCGATTTTGGCGACTTTGTTCCCCTCGGTGGATTGGTCGTTCTCGGGTATTTGGCCGCTTCTCTGCGTGCTTCTCTCAGCCTGAGCGCACGTTCGGGCTCCTCCATATGTGATGTCCTTGGATTAGAGCAATGGCAGAGGCTCTAGTCTCTGTGAATCCCGGCCCGTCGCCTCTCGACGCGCCGGCACCGACTTTGCTCTCGACTCTGAGTTTTCTAGATTGATTGCACTGTTAATGTGCTATTAAATCATTCAAAGATGCTTTATCGGTAAGATCCAGCTCGAATGCTTGATTAATCTCATTTGACTTCTTATCGTGGATTGGCGGTAATGTGTTCGATCAGATGTTGAGAAACTTGCTAAGCCCTTGAGTTTGCTTTGGTGGGTAAATTCTCCCTTAGATGCCCAACTCTTGATAACATTCACACTTTCTTTCATAGTTTAAAATTAACGGTTCTTTCTCTATCGGGCTGATCGATCCCCGTCACATTCTTATTCAACTTTCTAATGATTTAGATTACTCACGGGTTTTCGCTCGTCGTTCTTGTTTTGTGCATAATTGTCAAATCATTGAAATGGTCGCCCCTATTTGATGTCAAAGAAGAATCTCCCATTGTCCCTCTTTAGCTTGCTTTTCCTAACATGCTAATACATTATGTCACTCATCAAGTTTTGTTTGCTGTTGGCGGCCTTTTTGGTAGACCTCTCCAAATAGACCAAGCAATGGCCAATAGATCTAGGCCATCTATCGTTCGTATTCTCGTTGAGATAGACATCACAAAGAAATATTCCAAAGAGGTTTGGATTGGCTCTGAAAAATTTGGATATAGTCAAAAGTCAATTCAAAATTTTCCTATTTTTTGCACTCACCGCAAGATTCACGCACACTCATTGCTTTGTGCTTCATCCTAATCTCAAAAAATTTACCACGAATATGACTACCATTAATGGAACTAAATACTCTAGCATGTGCCTAAAGATACTCAAAAGAACCTCTCCTACCTACACCTCTACTAATCTATCTGGAAAACACTCGACCTTGGTACTAAAACAACCAATGAGGGGTGTGATGTTACCAATGGCAATTTACCTAACTTCACCCTTGCTTTTAATAATCTAGTTTCCCACGATAGCTCTTTGCTTCATTTAAATCCTACTGAAAATCTGAATGGTAGCCTCATATTGGACACCCAATTAAACAATTTGAATGGGAATCATATAATGGACCAAATCAATAATGACCCTATGGTTTCAGAACATATTGAGAAAGATATTTGTATTACGAATGGTGCCACAACTTCCACATCTATTTCCCTTCAGAGTGATATCCAATTGATCCCAATTTCTCATACTCTCGATACGAAGAAGGTGAAATCCCTCTTCTAAATCATTGATAGATTCTTCTACTATTCCGAACCCATAAATCAATCTCTTTCGATGGAGATAATTTGGATTCGAGAGACCCTTTCAAATTGTTAAAACAAAAACCCTTCAAAGCAAAATTTTCTAATAATAACCTCTAGAATCACTGCTCTTCTTCCACCCCACAAGTAATGTGCCATCATTTCTCTCCTCTCTTTCCTTTCTCTTTTTTCTTTTCCCTTTTGGTTGTCCCCTTATGATTAATTTTCTTATTTGGAATATCGGGTTGTGGGTCTCTTCCGTCTGTCGTGTTAGAGTCTTTGTTGTTCATAATATCAAGTTACTTGTTCTTATTGAACCTTTCATTAATTCTTCTAAGATTGCTTTTGTCGCTAGATCCCTTGGTTTTCATAATTTCTTCTTCAATCTTAATAATAAAATTTGGTGCTTTTGGCACAACTCCATCACCATTTCCATCATTGATAATCTTGACCAATTGGTTAATGTCAAAATCTCCTTAGGTGACTTATCAACTTTTGGCTCTTTTATCTATGCCTCTTGTAATAGAGTAGGAACATCCTTTGGAATCACTTACACCTTGCCTCCTAACCTTCCACGGTTGGTTGGAGGTGATTTTAATACTATCATAGCTAGTTGGAAAGAAGGGGAGGATGTTCTCCTAACCTTCATTCCATGGAGGACTTCTCAAATATGACCCTTGATTGCAATCTGATCGACATTGGTTTCATTGGGTCTAACTTCATGTGGCACAACTCTAGGCTTTGGCAGCGTCTTGATAGGGCCCTCTTTAATTCTCTTTGGATCAATCAATGGTCTTACCCATTGAGCATTTGAGCGAACTTTGTCCGACCATGCTCCTCTCTTGATTTCCTTCATAATCCCCCCCCTACTCCCCTCCTTTCGATTTCAAAACATGTGGACCCAACATAGTGACTTCACCAATGTCGCTATCACTAATTGGATATTTTCCGGATAATTATTAAAGGTATGACTCTCTTTGGCTTAAGCTCAAAAGACTTAAACAAAATCTTAATTGGTGGAACAAACACATTTTTAAAAATCTTTTCACAAATCTTAAAGCTATGGAACAAGAGGTTTGTTCTCTTGAAGATCTCTCAACCCGATCCTAGTAAACTTGAGGAGTTGAACATTGCCAAGAATAACTTGCTTAATTATCAAAACATGGAAGAAACCTATTGGCATCAAAAATCCATAAGCAAACATATTCTTGGTGGCAACACCGTACTTTCATGCCATTTGTAATAAACGGAAAGCCTTAAACTCGATTAAGAAAATTAAGAACTCTAATGGTGAATGGATAATCGATAATAATGATATTAAGGATTCTGTCATTCATCATTTCCAAACTTTATTAAATTCTAAGCCATTCTTTGGATACTTTATCAAACACCCATCTTATTCCTTCTATGATTAGCGGTGAGGATAATCATTTACTCACTATGTGTCCTTCAAGAGGAGATTAGTAATACTCTTAAGAACATGAACACGACTCATTTCGTACGGCATATCGACCCACTTCTTTTCACATTGTTGGCCATTTATTAAAATCGATTTAGTTAATCTTTGTTATTGATTTCTTTGATGGCAATCCCATTCCCAAATACTTTTCAAGCACTTCTATTGTCCTTATTCCCAAAATTAACAATCCACGAATCTTGGGGGATTTTACCGATTAGTCTTTGCACCTTTTTTCAAAACTCATTGCTAAATTAATAAATAATAGGCTCCTTTGCTTCCTAAAATCATCTCCCCTAATCAAACTTATTTTGTTAAACGAACAATATCGGATAATATTCTTCTCTCAAAATGGTTCATGACATTGATATCAATTCTAGAGGAGGCAACATCTTATTCAAACTGGACATCGCTAAAGCCTTTGATAATCTCTCATGGGACTTTCTCTTTCAAATCTTGAATTTGTTTGGTTTTTTTGATAGTTTTATCCGGATTATAAAAAGATGTATCACGAATGTCTAGTTTTCGGTTATCATGAATGGTGAGTCCATAGGTTTCTTTCCTTCTAGCCATGGTTTGAGGCAAGGTGACCCACTATCACCTTCTCTTTTTATCATCGCTATTGAATACTGTCAAGGAGCCAATGATCTTTTTTGCTAATAAACTAATATGTCTTTTAAAACTCATGGAGGTTTCCTATTTCTCATCTTAGCTTTGCGATGATTTCATTATCTTATGCTCCATTCAACATGTTAAAACCATCAAGAACCTTCTAAATGATTTTGGTAAAGTTAGTGGTCTCTTTCTTAATGAAGGAAAATGCTATTTTATTCCTTCAACTAAGATTCCTCTAATAGACTTAACCAAATATCAGAATTACTAATTTTAAGCAAAATCAACTCCTCTTAATTACCTTGGAGCTCCGCTTTTAAAGGCCAAAAAGATCACACCTTTTGATGATCTAATTCAAAAATTTCTAACAAAATTTGGTTTGGGAATTTCATTTACTCTCTTCTGGTAGGCTTACCTTGATCAAGAGCACTCTAAATTCCATGCCCATATACCTTCTTCAAACCATTGTGCCTACCAACTCTATCATAAAGAATTGAGCGTCTCTTAAACAAATTCTTCTGGGAACCAATATCCTCTAAAGAATGCATGCGGTCATCTTGGTCTAATAGTTGTGGTACTCTTGAAGAGAGGTGCAGGATGTAAATCCATCAAAGAAGTTATCCAATGCCTTCTCCTACAAACTTTGGTGGAACTTTAGGAGCAAAATAGTCTTTGGGCTGAATTTCATGACTTCTAAATATTGCGGGTAAACATCCTCTCATTTGTCCCTTTAAATTGGTGATTCTCCTGTGGAGAAGACTTTGTTAAAATGGGATGCGAGAATCCTTAATTTTGGGGCATAAACTCGTGCAATTCTTTTTTTTTGGCAAGACAACCGGAGTGGTTGCTCCATTGATGACTTACTCTACACTCACTCCACCTCCACTATTAGAGTTAATTCATTCGCAAAACCACATGTGGAACACTAGTAAGATTCTTGATTATATTCCTTCCACTTTCTTAAATATGATTACTATATTCTATCACTCCCACAATCATGATCGATTATCTTTAAGTTATCTCATAATGGGGATTTCAACCTTAAAATGTGTGGATTCACATTAAAGACAATCAGATTCTTCTATTGTGTTCTCCAAAATTTGGAATAGCAATATCCCTCTTCTTACTCTGTTCTTACTTGGTATCCTAAAAACTTTATTCTGTTGACTCTTTGTTGTGGGGTAAAGGGTTTTATTTACCCTCTAAATGTCAATGTTGTTCCCATATTGAGAATGTTAACCATGTTTTTGTTAATGGGACTATTGCCTCTAAAATTTGGATTTGGTATGACAATCTATTCAACACTATCAGCTACAATTATTCTTTTACTTTATATCAACTTCTTGAAGTTTACTTTGACAATGCAATTAAAGGTCATATTAAAATCATAATCGCCATTACTCTTATTTGGTTCATATGGATGGACCGAAATGAAACTAAACATCGTGGGATTCGTATGAATCACATGAGGATTATTGCTAGAACTAAAACAAAATTTGTGACTTATTTAAAGCCAATTTAATCCATCACAAGCATTTTAAAGAAATGTAAATCTAATAAATTGGGCCTCAACCTTCCAGGTCTTCTATCGAAATGATAGAATGGTTTTGGAAAAAACCTCTTGATCATATTATTAAAATTATCTTGGCTCTGTCTCTCATAATGGCTTGGGTTGTGGAGGCATTTTCAGGATTCTAAGGGTATTGTTCTATGTGCATTTGCTTATCCCCTTATTTCCGACCTTGTTCCTTATCTTGAGCTTATGGCGTCCACAAAGCTCTAGAAATTTGTCTTCAAAATGGGGCTCAATATTTGGATAGAGGTGAATGCTCTTCTGATTGACCTTTTGACTTCTACCAATATGAGCAACGCTTGTTTGTACTACCTCCTCAAGCAAACTAGGGCTCTTCTCTCTCAACTGAATTTTACCATCACTCATGTTTGGCGTGAAGGTAACGCATGTGCTGATTACCTTGCAAATCTAGGTGCGAGATTAAAGATCATCCTCTTTAATCAATTTACATTACCCAAATACCGCATGGTGGTTAACTTGGACAATTCGGGCTTCCTTACCTCGAATCTAACTCTCCTCTCTCTTTTTTTTTTGGTTTTGTTCCCTTGTATTCTAACTCTCCTTGACATTTTTCTTTTACTTAGGGGTTATATTTTACTTCATTTTGTGCATGAAGAGGACATTTGGTTTTTTTTATCATCCTCGATGTTGTTTTTTTGGAACGGACCCCATTCATCATGCCATTTCCTGTTTCAGCAAGGTTTCTTTGGTGGGATCTTATTGTGGGTGCTTTCTTCCTTTCTTCCTCCGGCTATCGATGTTCTTTGCAGGCTTTCTCACAAGTTACTGCTGACCTTCTTACCCTTAATGGCTGACTTATGTTGCAATAGTTGCTCTAATGGGAGTGACTCTCGATTGCGATTATTTTGGTTCTTTTCTCATTTACGGGTGGTGAATCATATATATAGTCTTTGTTTATATTGTAATCTGCATCTATTGGGTATCTTTGTTACCTTCTTGGATTGGAGTGCCATTTTACATTGTGTGGTACTATAGTCGATGTTATTCTTTGCTTTAAGACTTTGGATGTTTGTGGATTTGGTTTATCGATTAGCTATTTCGTCTTATCTTAACCGCTATAATATCCCTTTTAGTCTTTAATTGGATTATGCATCACTATGCCTTATCAACTGTTACTTGATCATAAACTATGGTTGGTATACTCTCAATGACTATTATTTTGGCAAGCCTGTGGGTATTTCTCCAAGGATTGTGGGCTGAATAGGGATATTGTTGCTGCTGTTATGAATGTTCCTTATGTGGTAGTTTTAGGTGGTTTGGTTCCTTGAGGCTATCAATCTTGCTATCTGGTTTTGTTTTCCAGTACAAACTTGGATTTTCTCAATGGATCATTATCCCGCATTTCTTTGTGATTGGGTAATTTTGTATTCCGATTTTTGGTTTTTTTTCCTTGTCAAGATGCCAACATCTGGATTGTTGTTTGTCCTTGCTATGGTCTTCTCTCCATTTGTTATGTTGTGAACATGCCTTTTTAAATATCCTTTTGTTATCTTTGAAGGGCATCAATGGTTTATCTTATAAGCATAATGGGATTATTGGCAATCCTATTGGTTATTATTGTCACTATCCTTGGCGTGTTGGATTATGGTGATTAAGCACCATTCTTGTCGATTTCTCCAATGTAATTTGCTTGGGGTGGGGTGCTATTCATTATCTATCCTTCCATTTACTTATATATAATTTTGGGTGGCCTCTTGGCGGTTGGTCTTAGCTATCTGTTTATTGGTCTTGGATTGTGTCAGGTTACGGTTTACCTTGACATGGTGTTCTTGATTGCTTGGTGGACTTTGCTTTGAACCCCTTTTTGGTCTTTAGTTGCTTATCATCGGACTAATGTGATCTATCATATCTGCTATTTCTTTCATCCTCTCTCGATAAACCGCATCTGCTCTTTATATTGGATGGGAGGCATTATGACATGCTAGCTGGTTTTTGTTGTTTTGATTATTTCATGTCCTAGAAATTTCTTGGCTTGGTTTATCTGGCCACCCTTGTTGGCTCCTTCTATGTTGGCTGCAAGATTTCTAGGTCCTTCATTCAGCAAACATTTACTGCTCTTGATGCTCTGATGGTGATGGTTTTGAGATTTCTCGTGTTCTTGCCTTCAAGATAACTTGCTTTTATGGCCTAATATCTACTCGATTGGGAGGTTTTATGGCCAATCGTCCTTCCCTGTCTTGAATGTTGCCATCTTCATGTTCTTGTCTTGGCTATTTTTTTGCTTTGGTTATCCATTGTCCTATCTTTTTTGCATTCTATTTTACATTGTTGCATTACTTTCTTGTTGGGGTTGGCTTTACTATGGCTTTTTTTACCAGGTCTGTTCATCTCGAATCTTTGTAATTTGCATTACCACTATTGTCTCTATTCCTATCTCGGTCAGTTTGGTTTGTGCGTTTTTTTGAGATATTACGAAAGAGTGGTGTTATGGGAAGTTCTTGCCTTTTGTTGTCTTGTTCTCTCATCTCTGTTGAGTGGATTATCTTTTGACCCGGTATCTTTGCCCTGTAGCTCTAAATGTCCTTACTTGTTGTTAGTTTTGGTTGGTTGCAGCCCTTTTTCTATGTTGAGCTATGCCGCCTTCCTTCACAATTGTCTTTCTCCAATTACTCATATGGACATAAAAGGGGTTGTTTCTACGAAAGTTTCAATTATATATCTTATGATGGGAAGGTCGAACTATAAGATCATTGACTTCTTGATTATGATCGCAAGTTATCTCATCTGCTATTTTTTTGGTGGTGGGTTTATATGCTGGTTTCACTTGGATATGAGGCTCTGGCTAAGATGACTAATTCCCCTATGTTTATATACTCTCATGTCAGGATGACTATATTGCTGATATCTTTCTTGAATGAGACAACTTACCATTTAGCTCTTTGCAATTACCTCTATTTTAGATATGATTGTGTTTAGGATTGCGTAATAAAGTTCATAAGACTATCAACAAGCGGGTGTTACCTCCTCACAGTTTGTTGGCTGATGGTCGTGATGTTTTCTACCCTTTGGTATGGTAGTAGCTCATGTGATGTAACCCTTCTAATGAAGTTTGGATGCTCAATTTTGCATCCGCCCAATTTGGTGTGATTGAGCCCCGAGCCTTCTTTATCAACTTTCCCTATTATCGCTTCCTCGCCTGCTTTCATTTATCTCTATTTGTATTATTTTATCTGCTTCTAATCTCCTCTCTAGTGTCACTTTGTAGGTGATTCTCCCTTGTTCTCTTGCAGGTTTGCTCCATATTACCAAGCTCTCTTACAACCATCAGAGCATTGGCCTTAATCTTCCTTTCGATTATTATGTTAGCCATATTGTATCTTTTGATTGCTTTAATGTTTTCTCTTGCTTTTGGATGTACTTAGATGGGGATTTACCTTAGGCTGATTGTAGCTCTTTGAGCAGTAGATTTGGAGTTTATCCTCTTTAAGGATCTTGTAACCCTTTTTTTGTGGTAATAAAATACCCCCGTATAATGGGGTTTCCTTAAAAAAAAAAGTGCTAAATCATATACTTAAGCATATAAAAGTAGTGCTTTCTTTCTTATATTCATATATGGATTTACATGTGTTTGAATGATAATAAGTATATAGTCTGGACATCCTGAAAATAAGAGCCTTTAAGTAGCCCCAAGGAGATCATTTGATTATCTCACTTCCCTGGTTAATAAAGGCACATACTTATTTAATTTCATTCCTATGTATCTTTGTATTAGAATTTGGATAGAGTTTTATACTTACATGTATAAATCATTCAATCAAAAATACAATCTTTTCCATGACTTCCATTCTTGTAGTTGTATATACATCCATATGAATTTAAGATACCAAGTATATAGTCCAGACATCTCAGGAATATGATGCTTTAAGTAGCCCCAAGGAGGACATTTGATTATCTCACTTCTCTGGTTTAAACAACAACATGTACTTGCTTACATATTTTATACATGTGTGTGTGTGCATTTGAGTAAAGAATGAGAATCCTCTTCTCTACCAAATGTATGCATCAATAATCATTTAAATATGCCAAAATATGTTGCATGTATAAGTATACTAAGTGCTAAATCATATACATGTTATGGGTGATGAAAAGGAATGGTTCAACATATTCCATGTGGTGGTAATTCAATCACATTAATCTTAAGATGCCTTTCATATTGAATAGAGTTCTTTAAAGTTAACCAAAACCTAGAATTTAATAAAATATTTAATTTAATATTCATTAAAAGAAACTAAATCATAAGAACATGCTTTTAGGAAACAACTTAGGGTAGGGATGAAGGAGGAGTTTAAGCCCATTTCTTCTCTTTTAACACTTAGATGCTAAGTGTAAATCAAACTAAATGAAATAAAATACAAATTAAAATACAAGTATCTAAACAACTTAAAATTGAAACCATTCCATCATCTTCACTTAAATAATTTCAAAACCTAAAAATTATAATTTAAAAGCCTAACTAAGATACACTACACTAAGCCTAATACACACATTAAATTATTAAGTCACCACTTCTAGCTCTATGAAAGGATGATGTATGTAATAATGATTTGTTATTTTTTATCATGTAATATTTTAGACTGGATGTTAGGAAAGTGATTCGTAGACTAGATGTTAGGCCATTGATAGCCTAATATTATTTTCTACAGGAGATTTTGCTTAAGGGGCAGCTCAAAAATTAATGTAAATATTGTATTTGCAAGTTGCTTATGTCCCTAAGCATAATTCATATTACAATAGGTGGTTACATTATGTAGTGGTGCTAAGTCTTAATTATGAAATATAATTGCTTGGGTTTATATGTATGTTTAGCTAACATATGTTTTGCAAGTATAGTTAGATTTACTTTTTCAATACAAAATGTAATTTTTTTAATAGGAATTAGGATTAGTGCTATGGGATTTAGGATGAGCAATGACTAGAAGGCTTAATCCTGGGGTGCCATGTGATGCCTTGGAATAAATAAAATCCAAAGAACAGAAGAAATAAGAAATGAAAATGAAGACCCCAAAGCATGTATTCAATTCTAAATTATAATATTATTTTGTAATTTGGTATAAGGGTGAGCCGGCTACCAAATTTTTCTTTTTTCCGTGATGTACGGCAGTACCCGGCCGCACCAGCCTTTTAATCTTTTACAAAATCTATTCATGTTTGATTGATGTTATGTTTAGATTACGCAATAAAATAGTATGATTTTTATAATTTCTTAATGATTGATATTTGAATGTGTGACCTGGATGTGGTAGGCTCTTAGGATAAAATTAATTTTTCTACCTCAATTAACAACTCATAATTAAAATTTAAAATAACTTTCAACCTCATTTTAAAGCTTAGGTTGTAATCAAGATAACTAAAAGATTTAGCAATCTCTTAGTTGTATGTTATATGTCTAAAATCATACATATCATATTGAATCACTCTTGCAAAAATGAGGGTCTCTATTTCAACACTTTAAGGACCGCTTGACCTATGAGAGAAACCCCTTATGATGGAGCTTCACCTTCTCTCTCTTTTGATTTAGCCAATAACTAAATTTCATCATATATTTAGGCATAAGAAATCTTAAAGCCTTTGTCCAAAATGTTGTGTTAAAGTGATATAAAATTTGAAAAGATTTTACATTTTAAACTAAGTCATATGCTCATACCAAACATGATCTAGTCTCTTAAGGAGTGAGTTTAGGACTCTAGCCTCTTTCAAATTAAATAATAGCTTACACCATATTGTAATTTCATTAGACTGGCCTACACATATTTAAAGTGTAGAGGTGTTAGCTGGCGACCACTCTAAGCGATTGTATGTCTAGTAGAGTCGGACAAGTTTACTCTCTCTTGTAAAGGTGGACCCTTATGTCCCATTTCCTCTTAGATTTAGGTACACTTTTAACTTGTATTGAAGCTCCCTAGATTTAGGATTTGATGTTTCTTATTTTTCTTGGGCTGCGAGCATAAATCATCACCTCTTAGACATTTCCATAATCTTGTGTTGATGGATTATAATTCTTAGCAATCTAATAAAATTTTAACTCAAACAAAATAAATCCTCTCACTATCAAACATATAAAACCTCACCATAGGATAGGTTAGGTGCTCATTAGGCTTCCTAGTATCACGAGCATTTCCTACTTATTTTCATTTGGATTCTAAAAATAAGTCTTCCAATTGAACGTTCCCACTTGATTTTCAAAATAACAAATTTGTTGATAGCCTTAACCTTGGAATCTTTGGAGATAATGATTGACTACTTCAATCAAGATTTTCTTGAAATTCTTATTTCCTAGGATGTAATTAACTATGGAGGCTTACCTCCATAGGGAACTAAAGAACCCAACTTAAAATAAACCCTGCTTTACTTCTCCGTATAAAGTAAGGGAAATATCTCTAGTATATATGAAGACCCATCATGCCTTAAGAGTCCTTATTAGCTGATTAGATCCATTATAGGGTGATGCTTCCATCTTTTGAGATAGTACATCATACCTTAATGTCGTACCGATCACTTCAATAATTACCCCCTATGATCTGCGTGGTGTCCACACAAACCGAAAAAACAAACACCATACAAAGGCATCTTAAGATTAATGAGATTGAATCACTATCACATTTGCAACATTACACCATTCCTTTTCATCATTAATAACATGCATATGCTTACATTTTTATTATTTGTTATTTTAAATTAGCATATATATATATATATATATATATATTTTGCATACTTGAATGATTGTTAAGGCATGTATTTTGGTAAAAAAAGAGAGATTTCATTCATTAACTAAATATACATATACATATATTAGAGATTTAAGCAAGTACGTGTCATTGTTAAACCAGGAAAGTGAGGTAATCTAAGACCTCTGGGGTTACTTAAATCCTAGTGTTCCTAGATGTCCGATATATATACTTACTATCTTAAATACATATGAATCTATATGCAAGTATAAGAATGAAAATCATACAACGATTGTATTATAACCAATTATTTATTCATGTAAAGTTTATATCCAAATTCTAATACATGTACACATGTAAATGAAATTAAGCAAGTATGTGCCATTGTTAAACTATGAAAGTGAGGTAATCTAAGACCTGCTTGGGGCTACTTAAAGCCTCATATTCCCAGGATGTCCAGACTATATACTTGCTAACATTCAAACACATGTAAACATACACATGAATTATGGAAAATAGAACAATCTTTGACATGTTTAAACTATAAGTAAGTGTAAATTTCATAGGGTATTTATAGCCAACATTTACTTAGACTTTCATTATTGATTTATAATTTTGAAAATAATTTTGAGATTTATTAGTGATAATAGCCACACCATATAATAAGATTAATTTAATACACACAACTTACATATACATAACCATATTCATTTGATTCTTTTATTTGAAAAAATGAATACTTGATACAAGTTGTATGCAAATTTATAATGATCGAAAAGGAATAACTAAATATTGCCACATAATATATTCAACCACATTAATTCCTAAGGACAATCAAGTCAATTAAATATTCCTTAAGATTATTCGAAGCTATTTTATGAAGTTTGATTTTGGTGTTTGAATTATTGAAACTTAAATAGGAGAAAAGACACTTGGTGTTTACCCCATCCCACATTGGTGACTTAATGTGTTTAAAGAGAATGATTAAGTAAATTTTATGTATTAGTTAGGTTCAAATCATTAAGCAATCAATTAAATTACCCTTCTATAAACTTATTTAACTTAATTAACCATCTAATCATGAGCCTAATGATATGCTTATGAGAAATTAAAATTTGCAATGCTCCTAAGGGACCTAATGCAATTAGGCTCATGCTTAAAAGTTAGTTAGATTAAAGGAAGAAACCATGCTAAGTACTCTTATGGTTTTCCCATACCTATCGATTAACCATAATTCCCTTAAGGACTTTATGCTATTAAACACATAAAGGGGATTAATAAATTAAATTTGAATTATTTGAACCCATTATTAATTTAATTTGATTTTTCTCATTAATGCCTAATTAATCTATGTTAATTAACCCTCTTATGGAAATACATTTAGGAAAATAATTAGGAAATGGGTCCTAATTATTTCCCCTCACCATTCTCACTGTAAATCAGTGATTAATCACCATTGACAATTTAATTTTTTACTATACAGCAATTTTAATAAATATAAAATTGATTAAGGAGGGTAATTATGATTGAAGTTTCAAATTATTTAAATTACATGGCCAATAAATTCTAAGAAAATTATTGAGGTAAAGGACATCCCATAGAATCAACTTATCAAATTTGAGATCAATTGGCCAAGTAATTAAGCCTTAATTAGGGTAATTAACCTAAACTTCAAACCTTAATTAAGTGCTCTTCATTGATCAAATATTGGATATTTTATTTTTATTAAATTCTTCCTTATTTAACCTTTCTAAAATGTGTTTATTAATATTTTTTGGATTTTTCTACATAAAGTTATGAATTTTAAAGTTCTTATCATTTAATCATTTTTTAATGCTTAATTAGCCTCATAAACTGTCGGCGCCATGCAGAAGCTATCGTGGCGCTTTCCATATGGCGCCATGGGATAGGTTATTTAAAATGTTCATTCTGCAGCTTACTCAACGACGTCAAACATGGTTTCGTCTCCGCCGTCTAATCTCGTCGGATGGCCAAGATTAATCTCGTTGTTTCTAAAGAAATAAATTGAGAAATCTAGCAAATTAAATCATGGTCATCCATTTTAATCACGCTAAATGGATGGTCAATGAACTATCATCCCTCGAGCACTGAAAGATAGACACCGTCCATTTTCTACTACTTGATTCGAACTCACCGGAGCTCATGGGACAGCAAGATCGACTCCAAAATATTTGGGGAAGAGATCTAAGAAGATCCTACAGTAGAAATCACATAAAATCATAATTCATTTCATAAAAGACCAACACCTAATGGGAAAAATCTTGGTTACCAGATTTTTACCTCACCAAAGCTAAAGACTAGCGTTTGTCAACTAAGGTAGCTTCATCTTGAGGAGACGAAGCCCTGTTAAGAAGATCATGAGCTGCCTCCTCGTTGATTCCTCTATGGATCAAGCATCACTGTAAAGCTCACCAAAGTTAGTCTTGAAGTGCTTTCAGTGATCAAATCGATCAAGGATGATTCATTTTGACTCACCAAAGTGAGGGAAGGTGTGGGGAGAGTTAATTTAGATTTGGTGAGGTTTTGGTGAGGTCGGATGGACAAGGCTCTCGATTTTGCTCGGTTGTTGGTCTCGCCGACGATGGAGTGCCATAGGGATTTGAGGAAGGGTCTTGGACTAAATCTTAGTGAAGTTTGAATGGATGGGGAGGAGTATACTCTTCTCCTCAAGTAAACCAAGGGTTGAGATTGGCTCAGCCTTTGGCATCCATCCGACTAGGGTAGGTGGCCAGAGGTGGCAGGAGATTGCTTAGGTGGAGATGCTTGAGAGGCTGAGGCAGTCGCATGGGCTGACATGGGGTATTCCTCCTCCTCCAAGTGAACCAATGGCATGCCATTGGTGAGCTCACCCTCTCATGGCCAAAGGCTGGACCCAACAGCCTTGGGTTAGGTTGGGTTAGTGGTCCTAATGTCTAAGAAGGGCTAAAGGTGGTTATCAAGGCTTGGGGAGTGGGAGAACCCATACAAATGATAATTATGTCTCATTTAGGTGGCTTAGTTCAAGGGTTTTAACCCAAATTGGGTTCACCATTGGTTGGGTCCACTTGGGCCATGGTGGCCCAAGGATGAGTCATGCCAAGTTTGGTTGGGTTTAGACTTATTTGGATGGGTTTGGCTCAAATTGGATTAAATTAGATTAAGTTGACCAATTGGTCAAATTGGGTCAAACTAAGGGTTTGGGTATGTTCAATTGATCATTTGGAATGTACTCGTTCAATTGATTTGGTTTAATTTGAAGTGGATTTGATTTTGGCTCATATAAGTTCATTTAGGCCAAATGGGCTAGTTGACCAATTTGGTCAAATTGGCTAAATTGGCTTGGGTGGAGGATTGGTTTAGGTTCAATTAATCATTTGAGAATGATTGTAAGTGTTGGTTTGAATCAATTTGGATTTGGGAAGGATTTGGTTCAATTGGACCCTTTAGGTCAATTTGGGAAAATGGATCAATTGGGTTAGGTTGACCAAATTGGGTTCAATTGAAGGTTGGATCATGTTTAATAATCAATTTATGATTATTTAGAGGCATTGGTTTCAATAAATTGGAGTTGGGATGAGATTTGACTCAATTTTCCCCTTTAGGTCAAATTGGGTAAACTTGGATTAATAGGTCTCATTGGTTTGGTTTGATTCAATTGATTACAATTGGGCTATCCAAGATGACCAATAATCATTATGGAAGGAATTGGATAGGTTGATTCAATCTAATTTGGGTTGAATTAAGTTTGAGTCAATTTAGTCATTTAGACCACTTTGTCAAGTGGACCAATTGGGTTGATTGAGTTGAATTTGTAGAATTGGGTGTTGAGAAGAGTTCGGTGATGGATTTAGGATTGATTGGTGGCATTGATTGCAATTGATTTGGGTTCGATTGGATTTTGTCTCATTTGGATCTTTTGAGTCAAATGAGCTAACTTGGGTTGATTGGATTTATTTGGTTCAATTGATTTGATTACAAATATTAGAAGAGTTTGAAATGGTTTATTGAATGGTTGGAGTGCTTTTGTGAAAATCAATTGGATTTGATTTACTTGAACGAGCTTTGAGTTGGATCAAAGGATCATGATGGAGTTAGGGAAAAATTCAATTTGGCTTGGAGCTTAGATGGGAAACAAAATTCAATTGAGGTTGGTTGTGTTGGCTTGAAGTTGGTTTTGGATGAGTGTATAAGCATGGGTTGGTTGAGGCCATAAGATAAGTAAGACCAATTTGTCCTAAGGTGTATCCTAAGCTTAGGGTATGCATTCCTAAGTCTCTAAACTTGGGGTTTGTATTTCTTTAGTGACTAGAAGTATCCTATGAATAGAAAAATCCAAGTCTAAGATGGGAAGGATGAGTCCTCACACCAAAAGTGAGGTCAACACTTAATAATAGTTAGCTCACATTATTGATTTAAAAGTTTAAAATATCTTTGTACTGGTCTACTTTATTATCAAACTCAAATCTTGGCCTAAACCTTAAATATGGGTTCTTAATGGATGTTATTCTATCAATCACCTAAAAAATTAAATTCACAATAGCATATATCTTTTTAGGTTTAACCTTTTTTGTTATTTAATTTGAACTCCACTATTATGTGAATTATTTCTAGCATGCATCTCTACTTTCATGGGAGTTTCACCATCCATTCAATGTAGTGTTACGCATGATTATCTATAAAGGCATAGATTTACCTTTTTTTAGTTAAATTATTAAATAATAATGTTATGCATACCTCACTTCTCACCTTAACTAGATTAGCTACCCCAAATTATATCAAATTTTAGCTTTGTAATAAACATATCCAACTTTAATTTTATTTTAAATTTATTTTAAAATTCAATTATAATTTCATCATAACTTTCAAATCTAATTTTTCTTATGTTAATTCTAATCATACCCTAATTTGACCCATCATGATCAAGCTTAAGACAAAGGCAAACAACACAATCTGACATATTTTCCATCAACACCCATCTTGACTTTTTCTAAATTAATAAAAAAAATACTAACAAGAGCAACTCAATTAGTTTCTTACTCTAACTCCTCATCAAATGTTTCTAACTCTTCCTCATCCCTATTTCATTTTATGCAATTTTATCATCAAAGGCATCTTTATTAAAAAAATTCATTTTCCTCACATGAAACATTTGTATTAGCTAAGCTAGCCATTTGATTGATATTAAGAATGGATTGTAGGAATTCAAGCAATTCCACCCCTAATAAGTGACTTCAATGGCATTTTTATTACAACTTTACCTCTTGGTTTAGTTTAAATTACAATATACCACTATATTTTCTCTTTTATTCTACATGAATACCTCACATAATACTGATAAAGTGTCTATTAAGCTAGCATAACTAGATTATTTTTTGCATACTTCTTATTTCTTTTTATTACAATTATTCCATAAAAATTATATATGCCTCGATTAGTATTTGGGTCAAACCAATTATAGTTGAATAAGACTAAAGCTCTTTCATGTTTCCAATGATATTATAATTAGACTATCTCTTACAAGACACCATAATATCCCTTTTCATCCTCTACATTCCCTTTAATACATTTATCTTTTTTTTCTTTAACCTACAAATTAACGTGAAATTTGAAACCAATAACCTAAAATATATATCACATTTTAATATATCTCATTGGGCCCCAAACCAACTTATGCAAATCTTAGTTTTCAACTCTATTAAGTATATCTAAAACTAAAGTTCATAATTAATTACATTAAACCTCTTGCTCTACATATTATAAAATAAATGTATAATTTCTTGTGAGAAATGTTTCACAAATAGATCCTTCTAGGTAAACTTTATTCTTCACAGTCCTCTTAATTATATTAAAAAATTCTATAAAGATATTTACGAAATAGTAAATTTACACAAATATATTCTAAATTTGGGAGAAAATAATAGCAACATATTTTACTTTTCAAATGGCTACATCCAATAATATTGGATGGGGACTCAACTCTTACCTCATAGAGTAAATGAATTGGTATGTGCTCTAAGGAGTCAAAAAATTCTTGATGAGAAGATTCGCTTTAATTTACATAATATCACTGCAATGTTATTCTTACATTACATCAATGAATATATATTCAACCATGTGAAGCATAAATCTTTTAAAAAGCTCACATTTATTAATAGATTTTAAATTCTATTTTTTATATAATATGATGAATGCAATTGATAATAAATAATTTGTGAAGATGTGGCAATTATGACTCTTCAACCAAAGATAATTTTTTTAACCTAATATCAACACATCATGATATATTAGATGAATACCCAGCTAGCATCTTCAAAGACTAGACACACTCGCACATAACTCTTCTTTACTCTCTATACGCAGATACTTGGCTTTAGATTTTAGGATTTTCCCATTACCTACTTCAACTAGCTCTAGCTCCTTTCTTTTGCAATACTCTTATAAGTTCATTTTAACCTTTAAATCATCATTTATTTTTTCTTTTATATCCATTAAAAATTAAATATATTATCAAAGAAATTCTTTTAATGTGCATCACATCTAGGTTATAGCTATATTAAATTTTCTTCCAATATGATAAATTCAACATAATCAATCATACAAAAATATACTTAACTAAATTTATCAAAATATATTATAAAGCTTTTAATTAATATCAAAAGAAATTAACACATACTATATGTCATTAATATACAGTTAATTATTCTTCTTCTTAAACCCTAAACCCTAGTACACCAAAATTATACATCAAATTATTAAGATAAAGGATAGACTCAATCACCACTATTTAGTTCTTTATTTACTTTCTCTTCTTTACTAATAATAATCTCACTCTAATCATCACCCATTAGTTATATTATGAAGCTAGTAAATTATATCATGGAATTAGGTCATAGCATTAACATTATTATATACAATCATATTTTATTCTTTATGTTATATTAATTTATGAATCACTTTTTGACATGACCCATCTAAAGCTTTGATTATTAGCCATATTTAACTCTTGTTGTGACATATTGTAACCATTCCAACACCATCACCTAGTCACTTTAAATATACTTACAATATGTAGAAGTATATTATTAAGTAAGAAATATCATATCAATATATTAGTACACATCAATGCAAAAGCTAAAATGATAATTTTTATGCTAGCCCATTCTCTATTAATCAACATATGGCTCTATTTTAAATTTTAAACTTCAAATCCATTAATCAAATACAAGTTTTATTATCATGCCTCAAACTAATTTAAGCTATATATTGCACTAAACTACATCAAGCTAGAGTGAAATTAATGATGTGAATGTTAATTTAATACAATTCAATCAAAATTATATTTTCATCAATCATACACTAATTCCCCTCAAAAGACATGAACTATCAATAAAGAGTTATTAGTTCCATTAATAAATATATATAGCCATCAATATCAATTAGAAGGTGGAAATGGGATAAAGTAAAATTAGAAGACACATGAACTTTTAATGGCACGATTATATTACTTATATCAAAAGAATCATTTATAACTACCATGATCTTGCATTAGTATTTCTCATCAAATCAATCATAATAATCATGATTATAAAAAGTGCATTTCATCCCCAAAATATTAATATAGAATAAAACCTATTAGAGCTTTGATTCAATTCATTAAGCTTCTTACCCTTCCTTGAAATAAAATGCACAAGTATATATCTAGAAGGGTGACATAAAGCCTAGTAGATTATATGACCTACCATTAAACTCAATCCACAAATAAGAAATGCAATATGTATAGTTAAAACTTATATTAGTAGAACAAGTCAATGAATATATATGCATGGCATGCCATCAATAGAATAGTTTAATTAATATTAAAAATGTATGATAGTTCATCTTTATATTATAAGTCATATGTCATTATGTGTTATAGAAGCAAATAAGTAATCAAGTGAGGTTGTATAACATGTAAATAACAAATAATTATGATACCAATAATAATAATAATAATTAATATACTTATTGTATAATGATATAAAGCTAATAATAAAATAATAATAATAATTAATATAATTGATAGGAGATATTTTAATACTTAATTTTTTCACACTATTTTAGAACATTTTGAGAAATTCATTATGCTAATTCTAAAATATTTGTTGGTATAAATATATAGAAAGATTTGATGAAAAATATAATTTGTTTACTGATTTCTTAAGCATCACATAAAGGCAGAGTGAATCTAAAACTATTTTACACCAAGTAAATCATACAACCTGATGATAAGTTCTTGCACCTAAGCGTCTATCTTGACACCCAAAAGACATTAATTAAGCTCAAACTTATATATATATATATATATATATATATATATATATATATATATATATATATATATATATATATATATATATATATATATATATATATATATATATATATATATATATATATATATATATATATATATATATATATATATATATATATATATATATATATATATATATATATATTTGACATAGTGATTGAAGTTAAGATGTTAAAATCCAATGCTCGCGGAATCTCAAGTGTATATATAATTTGCTTGAAAAACTCATAAGATCTATTGAAAATTAGACATGACTTATTTAGATGCTCATATAGTTTATCACTTACTTCAAAACAATAAAATGTCTAAAATTTCAAGTTTGTCACATATGCAATGCTTAATATCTATTTGAAAGGTCGATTCTACTACGCATTGAGCAAGATGTCACTTAAGACATTAGTTGCTATTGGAGCTCATTAATAACCACATCAATGTGTAGAGAAGTTTTAAAGAAAATGAAATGTGAAAAAACAGCAGGACCTGATGATATTCCAATAGAAGTGTGGAAATGCTTAGGAGATCAAGGAATTTCTTGGCTTACTAATCTTTTTAATGTTATTTTAAAGACTTAAAAGATGTCAGATGAGTGGAGGAAGAGTTTGTTAGTTCCTATATTTAATAATAAAAGCGAAGCACAAGAGTTTGCAAATTATAGAGGAATTAAGTTAATGTGTCATACATTAAAATATGGGAGAGAGTAATTGAGCATAAGTTACAATGAGATACAAAAGTTTCTCATAATCAGTTTGGTTTCATGCCAAGTAGATCTACTATGGATGTTATACATTTGTTAAGAGGTTTGATGGAGAAGTATAGAGAAAGTAAGAAGGATCTACATATGATATTTATTGATTTAGAGAAAACTTATGATAAAATTTCAAGAGATGTTCTTTGGAGAGTTCTAGAACAGAAATGAGTTAATATTGGTTATATTCACGCCATTAAGGATATGTATACTAGAGCTATTACTTATGTCCAAACACAAGGAGGATTGACAAAATATTTTCCTATTTCAGTTGGATTACATCAAGGGTCAACTTTCAGCCCTTATCTTTTTGCTTTAGTTATGGATGTTCTTATTAAGCATTTACAAGAAGATGTACCTTGGTGTATGCTTTTTGCTGTTGACATTCTTCTTGTTGATAAGACTAGAGAGGAAGTCCAAGAGAAACTTGAATTATGGAAGTCAACATCAGTGTCTAAAGGTTTTCGTTTAAGTAGATCTAAAACTGAATATATGGAGTGTAATTTTAGTTGTAGAAATTCTAGGGGTAGTGTTATGACATTAGGTGAACAAGCCATTAATAAGAGTGAGTGACTCATATATTTAGGCTTTATTGTTCAAAATGATGGTGAAATAGATGGAGATGTTATTAATAGAATTCAAGTTGGATGGTTGAAGTGGAGGAATGCATCTAGCCTGTTGTATGATAGAAAAGTTCCACTTAAACTTAAGCAAAATTTTATAAGATGGTGATAAGACCTGCAATGATTTATGGTGCACAATGTTGGCCAATAAAAGAGAAGCATAAGACTAAGTGTTATAGAGATGAGGATGCTAAGGTGAATGAGTGGCTTTACTCTTAGAGATAAAATGTGAAATGAGTATGTTCGAGAAAACGTTGGAGTAGCTCCAGTGGTAGATAAGATTAGAGAGAGTCGCCTTAGATAGTTTGGCCACATAAAGCGTCGATCGTCCGATGACCTAGTTAGGAGAGTAGATGTATTAGATTTGCCTTATGATAAAAAAGGTAGGGGTAAACCTAAAAAGACTTGGTTAAGATGTATAAAAAATGACCTTAGTATACTTGAATTAAATGAGAATTTGACACATAATAGGACACAATGGAGATGAAGGATTCAAGTAACCGATCCCACTTAGTTGGATAAAGGTTTGCAGTTGTTATTGTTGTTGTATAATGATTGAAGTTAAGATGTTAAAATCCAATGCTTGCGGAATCTCAAGTGTATATATAATTTGCTTAAAAAAACTCATAAGATCTATTGAAAATTAGACAAAACTTATTTAAATGCTCATATAGTTTATCACTTCAAAACAATAAAATGTCTAAAATTTCAAGTTTGTCACATATGCAATGCTTAATATCTATTTGAAAGGTCGATTCTACTATGCATTGAGCAAGATGTCACTTAAGACATTAGTTGCTATTGGAGCTCATTAATAACCACAACAATGTGTAGAAGTATAATAAGGTGTTCTCATCCTAAGAGGCGTATCTAAAAGTTTGAGGATCTTCAACATCCTCAAGATGCTCAATATAAGGCAAGTCATTACTACCATAACTGATATACTAAAAAAATCACATTACCAGTAGGATGATTGCTCCTACGATGTTCTATAACCACTCTAAGTGGGATAGGATGCTTTATCAACCATCTCATCATATATGTGAGTTTCAATGAAGAAGTGAAAGCCATCATTCACAAAAAGGATATTTTAAGCATCCATCATTGATATGCTCAATGCACAATCTTTAGTGCCATGATATGAAGAGTGAAAGTTACTCTAGAATCTCATTGAAGAACTCATCCAAGCTAGCAAATCGAAGGACTCTATGCTCATCAATCTAAGGCAACTAAATAAGACACTAATTATTAAAAAAAAAACAATGACAATATGAAATTCATATGAGGCATCATTCTAACATTGACACCATTAAGTGCTAATTATCACCTTCAACATGGACAATTTGTTAACATGATCATCAACACCTTAGGAGCTTATTAAACATCATATTTAAATATATTCTTCATAGAATGAATCTCCATCCTTGCAATTATCATGGCTAGAGCCTTTCTAGTGATTTTGGGAACCAAAAGGCTTCACATCCCCTTTAATTGCAAGGGCAAGTTCACATCAAATGAAGTAATTAAACTTTAAAGTAACAAAATTCTTTTGATACAAACAACCTTACAAATATTACGCTTTAAAATGCATGCTATGATTCATGACCTCATTATAGAGAACTCAAGATAGTTCACTTAAACCACCCTTATAATTAACTTAAATGATGTCTTGGATCAAAATATAGTTAGCCAAGCATATTACAAGGTTGATACAACTCATTTATAACCGCTTATAACCATAATTGGACAAGATAATGGACTACCAAATATACAACTAAAGGTTCGATAGACACTAGCACGTTATATTAGGATGTCAGTTAGATTTCTTCTGATCTACAAGTTTCATCACCTGTAGAAAAAACCAAGTGAGATAAGTGACAGAGCACTAGAACTTCACACAATTATTAAGGGCTTATTTGAGATCAATTTTTTTTGTGTTTTTTTTTAATGTTATTTTTTATGTATTTTTTTTTAAATAAATAATATTATTTTAAAAAATTCAAAATAATTTTGAATATTTTGAGTGCTTCAAAAACCATCACATCTAAATATGTTTGATTTTAAATAAAAATATAAATAAAATAAATAAAAAATAATAAACAGAAATTAAAAAAAAAAATTGATCCCAAACGGCCCTAAGCAGCTGCAGAGACTGGACAGAGCTGAGAAATCAAACCTAGAGGTTCACTCCTTCCTCTTCTGAAAAACTTTAGGAAAATATCCTTAAGAGGAATCTCAGGTACTGGAATGCACTTCCCAGCAATGGCAAGCGGCCAACTGAGAAAATGAGAGCATGCTTAGTTTCAGTGCAAGAACAAAAAAGTATTACTAGTAATATAACAACTAAAAACAAATCACATAACCAACACAGTTTCTTGATTGTATGGTAAAGTAATCATTAAGCATAATGTGGGAACTACAGCAGTTTTATTCTGAAAGCAAGCAGTATTCTACTTTTTATGATTTCACGCTCAGTACCTTACTAAAGCTATTGCAATAGAAGCCAACCATAACTTCCAGCTGAGCCTCACAGTTGAAGTGAACTTCCCTAGCAATTCAATGATCATTATCTGCAATAACAAATAATTTTTTAAAAAAATCTCAATAGAGACTATTTAATGAGAATTCAACGGAAATATGGACATTACCTGAAGAACAAATGTCGTCCCTACTATTCCCATAAAAAGCCAATTTTTCGCAACTCCCTTGAAGATATTGATCTCATCCGGTTTCCGAGCATTGAACTCATTAAAAATCTGAAGGAAACTCGTTTTATCTTCACCAGTTAAATAATATTTATATACAAAAACTAGCATGAATGGGATTTTAAACTATCATAAATTAAAGATGATGCAAAACAATAAAAAGTCAACAAAATCCTTAAAAGAAAGGAAAAAAAAAACAATTGGTTCATATAATTGATTCGTGCAATTTGACAAACATTGGAAGCTTAAATCAGTAGCTGCACTTACCTGGCAGAAGACAAAAGTATTAAATATGAAAGTGTTTTTAACTTTATTCGCACGATCTTGCGTTTCATCGGTCAAACTAAGAAGACCCTTTCCACCAAAGTGAAGAACAAGAAGCATAGTCACTTGGCTCTAATGAATATCAAAATAAAAACGATCATTGCAGAACATGTTAACGAACATTTTAGTGAAAATCAAAATCCCATACCTGTAATACTACGTTTCTCCACATCACATTTGTTATAAGCGGATCCCTAGAAAGGACAAAAAAATTGTATATGAAAATAACATTCATAAAAAAAAAGAACTTGCACAATAGCTATGTTAAGTGCTAAACAATACTCATAGAGGTAAACGGAAGTTCTTGATGGTTGAATAAGCACAAGCATATGTTTGAATAAGAAAGGTTGAAGTTTAATGGTAGGTTGGCAATCAATCATAAAACTTATGCAGAAAATCAATACAATGATTCTAAATTCAATTGGCAGACTTACATAAGGATCTAAAAAGTTTCATGCAAACTGAAAGTTCTTAAATAAATACCAAGGATCTAAACATTATTTTTTGCATAATATTTTCTTTTAAATAGGTACCTTATGGTCCCAGTGCCTTTGTATTACTCAATTGAATGTCATGTATAATGCCCAAAGGAAGGTAAAACAACTTATTTCATATTATATTATAAAATATAAATTAATTGTAATCACGAGTATATATATTAATTGAAGTCAATAACTAATAATGAAATCATAGACTAATATATCAAAACTCTTAATTAATATCCTCAATTTACATCATATGCACTATAGCAGCATATGTCTACAATTCTATTTTATGTACTTTCAAGTGACATATATATTAATTTCTACTCTTCAATATTTGAATAATATATTAAATTTGCTTATTTTGCTAAGTCTTATGACTTATTAAATGAATATAATTATTTTCATAGGAAATAGGAAGAATAAGATTGAGGAGTAAATTTTTGAAAGCCTTTGTAAATAAAGCTTTGAGGTAAATTTCAATATATTTTAGATTTATTGTTACAAATTTGATGCTTTAAATGATCTATAGTTTAATATTAAAATATTTAGTTTAAATTGCTTATGCTTATGATAAATGGTTGATTTTGGTAGACGATTTTTTATAGATAATGTTCATTTTTACTATTGGGTGAATTTAGACGTTTGACTGCATCTCCTATTCAATTTTGTAGCAAATAAATTTTCAGAATCTATGTTTGAGAAGAATTCAATCATCTTGATTTACCCATCTCTATTATGTCCCTTGATTAGGTGTAAGCATATTGTAGGGTGTGTAACATCATGTGAACCCTATAGCCAAGAAAGGCGTGCAAATTCTAGTCATTGCATATAAATTTTGTCTAACTTTACAATGATTATACTAGTTATTTTCTTAAGTCTCCAATATTTAAAAGGTGTTTTCAGGGAAAAGCATAAATTTTCTCAATTTGCATTCCCTTGGGAAAAATAAGCGCTAGTTGATTTAGTTCAATGCTCAGTAAGTTCAAAAATGGCAAGAACCCAACATAGCTTATTCGAGGCATGTACAATATCTCACATCATATATATTACATTCCACTTGAATCTGATTTAAGTCACATATAAGAGTTTGGCACCACTAAGGGTTCAATTCTTCTTTCATATGCTATGTTTTTCCAACCAACTTTCTTTGAGCAGTTTAGTTTATAAATGTTTCAATTCCTCCAGTGTGAAGCTTAGACAATTCATTTCTTAGCTCTTTGATCTATTTTCTATTTTGTCATGTTGTTTAAAATCTTCTTTGATCATGACTTCATCCAAGTCATGCTAAAAAAAATCTACCATTGAAAATATTGGTCTCCCATAGCTAGTTAACTATGACAAATAGATAACCCCATCTCTTGTGGCTTATACATTATATAGTTAATATTTCTAACCTTCCAACCTCTAAAGCAATTAAGAAGTTTTATACCCTTGAAAATCTTGGTCTCCAATAGCTAGAATTAACTATGATAAATAGACAACCTCATCTCTTGTGACTAGAATTAAGTAAAGCATATAAAAGTTATAGTATTATCCTAGGCTTGAAATTCATATAATGGATTCAAAAAATCTCTTTATTCTACTTTATTGTCAAGCACCTTTTTTGGTTGGCACTATTGATATTTGTTACAAAAGAGTAACCCTTGAGATTAATACAAATCTATTTTTTTCTAGAAGTTTGCAAATAATAAAAGATGTGGGTACATAGGGCAATGATCACATCTCTATATGATTTGGCCTCGAGATGATCTCAAATCCATTCTAACAAATCTTAAGTCATGTTATACAAGGTTTGATTTAATATGGTTTAGAGCTTATTTTGAAAAAAAAAAAGCACTTGGGTCATTTTTTTATTTTAAGATAGATTTTAGCACAATTGTGCTATTTTAATTTTTTAGTCATAGAGATCTTAGGGGTACTTATTGAATTGGTTAGGTGCTGCATTAATGTATGATGTACCATCTCGAAAGATGAAAATATCACCCAACAATGGACCTAATCACCTAATAAGGACTCCTAAGGCAGATGAGTCATCGTATGTACTAGAGATCTTTCTCCTACTTTACATGGAGAAGTAAAATAAGATTTATTTTATGTCGATTCCTTAGTTTCCTATGAAGCAAGCTTCCATAGTAATTTACATCTTAGAAAATATAAAATTCCTAAGAACACTCATGATTAAAGTAGTCAATAAGTATCTCCAAGGATTTCAAAGCTAGACTATCAAAGGATTAGGTATTCATGGAAATCAAAGGGGAGAGTTCAAATAGGAAGACTTATTTACAAATTCTAAAGGAGAATATGTAGTAAGCACCCAGGATACTAGGAATCCCAGTGAGTGCTTCAGTCTACCCTATAGTGAGGCTTTACATATTTGAATGAGAGAATTTACCTTTTTTTAAGTAGGAATCTTATTAGAATGCTAAGACTTATAGTCCATCAACACAAGATTGTAGAAATGACTAAGAGGTGAGGACTTATACTTGTAGCCCGAAGGAAACAAGTAGCCCCGGAACCTAAATCTAAGATGCTTTAGTACAATCTAAAAGCACGACCTAAGTCTAATCAGAAAAATATAACATAATGATTTACATTCACAAGAGAGGATAGACACATCCCTACTCTTCTGGGCTTACAACCGCTTGGAATGTCTGCCAGCTAACACCTCCAACATTTTAGAATTATGCAAGATAGCTAGGTTGTTATTTAATTAGGAAAGAAGCTAGAATGCTAAACTCACTCTCTAAGAGACTAGATCATGATTGATATGAAAACATGACTTAGAATAGTACAAAATTCACAATCTTTTACACTATCGGACACATTCATTTTGGACTAAGGCTTGGGACAATTATGCCTATATGCATGATGAAATAAAATTATGAGGTAAATCAGTAGAAGGAGGTGTTCTCCACTACAAGGGATCACCCTCAAAGGTCAAGCATATCTCTTATCATGCAAGAGTGGAGAACCTCCCTATTCAAGAGTGACACAAAATAATATGCATGGTGTGATAACATACAATATTCAGCTAAGGGGTTACTAAATCTTTTAGTTATCTTGATTATGAACCTATGAAGTTGTGAGTTGTATTAAAATTTAATTATGAGTTATTTAGTGAGGATAAAAAATTTAATTTTATTTTTAAAGAGCCTACTGCATCCAGGCGACACATCAAATCATCACACTTTAAAAAACTATAAAAAGCATGCTATTTCTATTGCACAATATAAACACAACATTCAAACATATGAATTTCATAAAGGAATAAGAGGTTAGTGTGCGTGGTACCATACAACCCAAAAAAAAAGAAATTATGTAGTAGAGATACCCTTATATAAGCAGATTATAATAGAATATTACAATTAGAATAAGTGATATGGGGTCTTCAATCTCTTGTCCTTCTTTTCTTCTTTTGATTAGTTTGCTCTAGGCTGAGCCTCCCAAGTATTTACCTTCCACCTTCTCATCCTAAACCCCATAGCACTAACAAATCATATTGCAAAATTACATATTTATGAAAAATAAAATCTAACTAAACCTACAAAATAGATGTTAGCTAAACAAACATGCAAGAAGCAATTATATTTCACATATTTGGGCTTAGCACTTGGGTAGCCAAGCCCACCTTTCCTAGTTGGATTATGCTTAGGGATATAAGTGTCATCTACAAGAAAGAACATTTACTTATTATTAAATTATTGACCTTTAACATAATCCCTTTAGAGAACATCAATAGGCTATTAACGACCTATCATCTAGTCTACACAGAAACAATCTTAACATCCAGTCTAAAATATTACATCATAAAATAAAACATAACACCACAACATACACCAGCTTAACCTAAAGGCTAGAATTGGTGACTTAGTTTTCTAATGCATGTGCTGAGATTTAGTATCGTATATCTTAGTTATGCTTTAGATGTATGATTATCTAAAGTTCAGACTTGTTTAAGTTAAATATTAGGGGAGGTTCCACTTCAAATCTTTGAATGAATTGATTAATTTTAATTTACATTTTTGTTTTGTTTCATTTGATGCCTACTTAATGTCTAGTTATTATAAAGAAAGGAAATGGGTTTGACCCTCTTCATCACTACCTAAGTTGTTTTCTATAGGTACATTATTATGACTTTAGTTTCTTTAGTTAATCATTTATTAAATATTTTTATTAAACCTAAGTTTGGGTAAGTCTTAAAGGATCTTATTCAAACATGAAAGGCATCTCTAGATTAATAAAATTGAATCAACTTTATCTTGATAACATTCCACCACTTCTTTCCATCATCAATAACATACACATTTCTTCATTCTTATTATTCATGATATTTGATTTAATACACATATTTATACATGCAATATATATATATATATATATATATATATATATATATATATATATATATATATACACTTGAATGATCATTAAATGCATGTATTTTGGTAGAAAAGAAAGATTCCATCCCTTAGTTAAGCATATGTAGACATGTGTTAGAGATTTAAGACTGCCATTGTTAAACCGGGAAGAGAGATTATCTAAGACCTCATTAGGCTACTTAAAGCCTCGTGTTCTCGAGATGTCTGATTATATACTTGCCAAATTAAATACATGTAAATATATACACAAGCTTAGGGTAAAAATCATGCAAAGTTTATATAATAGCAAATTCTATTATTCATGCAAAACTTAGTAGCTCAAAGAGCAAAGTTTTATCTCCAATTCTAGCATATGAATACATATAAATGAAATTAAGCAAGTGCAGCCATTGTTAAACCAAGGAAGTGAGGTTTTCTAAGACCTCATTGGGGCTACTTAAAGCCTCGTGTTTTTGGGATGTCCAAATTATATACTTACCAATTTAAATGTATGTAAATATGTACATGAAATATAAAGATAAAATAAAACCCTTACTATTTTGAAATTATAATTTAAATGTGAACTTTATTGAATATTTATAACCTATATTAACTTATATTTTTATCATTAGCTTGTAGTTTTGAAAATAATTTAGGATTTATTAGTGATAATAGCACATTATAATAATATTTATGCAACACATGCATAGATATAATCATTCTTTTGATTCACTTTTGTTTTAAAAGTATGAACATATGACACAAAATGGTATACATATTTATGATGCTTTAAAGGAAGTAACTAAACATTACCACACAACATATTCAATTATATTAAGTCCTAAGGATTATCAAGTCAAATAAATATTTCTTAAGACTAACCAAAATTCTTATGAAATTTGATTTTGGTGTTTGAATTTTTAAGACCTAAAGAGGAGAGATGATACTTGGTACTTATCCCATCCCATGTTGGTGGTTTAATATATTTAAGGAGAGCAATTAAATAGATTTATTTTATGACTTGATTAGGTTTTAAACCATTAAGCATATTGATTTGATTACCATTCTCTAAGCTCCTTTAATTTAATTAACTACTTGATCATGATCCATCAATGACATATTTTTAGGAAAGTAAAATTTGCATTGCACCTAAAGGGATCTAATTCAATTAGGCTTATGCTTAAGAGTTAATTGGATGAAAGAAGGAAAGAATCAGTTAAGTACTCTTGATTTTCCACACCAATGGGTCAACCATAATTTCCATAATCATGTTAAACAATTAATGATCTATTATTGACCTCACTTTTGGAGTGAGGATTCATTCTCCTCTTCTTGAGGGTCTTCTAGATCCTAAGACTTTCTTAGTCATAAGATAATTCTAGTAATTAGATGAACACTTAACCTAAGTTCTAGTAATCAACTTGGGAGACTTACTTCACCTCTAGCTAAAATGTTATGTTCCTCAAGCCATGACCAAATCTTAATTCATATAAAATCCAATTTCAAATACAAATCCAAATCAAATGATTGAAACCCATAATAACCTTCCTTCAGCCTTAAGATTTTATTCTATTATGATCAAATCAAATCCAAGATCAATTGATTTTCTCAAAGATTGATTCAAATCTTCAATCAATTTACCAATATCTACAATCATATAAAACCAAACCAAATCAAATCAAACCCAAGCTTGCCATATATAATTCCATTGACATAAATTTCCATTTAAAATCAAACAAAATTTAATTGATTTTTTTCATGAATCAATTATTCCTTCAATTATCATCCCAAATATAAATCAAATTTATAATCAAACTCAACTTCAAATCAAATCCAAACAAAATCAAACCAAAGCTTAAGCCATATGATTCAATTCCATGGACTTAGCCAAATTTTCATTCAATTCAAACCAAATTCAATTGATTTTCTCATAAGTCAATTATATCTTTAATTGTCATCTCAAATATAAATCAAATCTACAATCATCAAGAAAAACCAAAATCAATCCAAACCAAACCTAACTTAACCCATTTGACTCAAAATATTCAAACAAATTTGAACCCAAATCAATTGCAATCAAAGCTATATATCAATCCCAAATTCATATATAAACTCAACTAAATTCAATTTAACCTAAAATCAACTCAACTAAACCTAATAGGATCACTTGACCCAAAGTGACCTAAATGACCTATTTATGCTAATTCCAATCCAAGAAATTGGATTGAACCAAACATAACAAAACCTCCTATGATGATTGATAACGCTATATTGATTAAATATCATAAATTTAGTCAAACCAAGTCAACTTGGTCATGTTGACCAAGTCAACCTTCTTAACCTATGTGGTGAAAAATTTTATATATATCTCTGCCTTCATCTATCCCCTTCTCTTTCGAAAAAGAAGGACAAATGAAAATAGAAATATATATAAAATATGCCTTATTAAGGACACCATGCAAATCTATAGATGTTCTTATTAGGGTGATCGGGTATGACATTGAAGAAATGTGTATTATCTTGAGAGATAAAAGTCACCACCCTACAATGGACCTAATCACCTCAATAAGGACTCCTAAGGACTATTGGTCTTCAAAATATACTAGAGATTTTTCCCCTACTTTACATGGAGAAAGCGGATTGATTTTAAATAGGTTTGTTGTTCATGCAAGCCCCTTATAGTTACATCCTAAGAATTGGGATTCCTTTGGAATACTCTCGATTAAGGTAAATGATCGTTGTCTCCAAAGATTTTGAAAAGGTAAGACTATCAATCGATTAGTTTATTTTTAAAAAGTCAAGTGGGATCGATCAAGAGGAGGAAGTTCTTATCAAAGCCAAATGAAACAAGTATGGGATGCTTAAGATACTAGGAAGCCTAGCAAACATTTCAAACTACCCTATGGTTGGGCTTTACATTTTTGAAATTGAATTAATTTATTTGAGTTGAATTTTTATTAGAATGCTAGGGCTTATAATTCCATGATACAAGGTCACAAAAATGCCTAAGAGGTGATGATTTATACTCGTAGCCCATAAAGGGAAGTAGCAACCCCTGAACCTAAATCTAAGGAGTTTTAGCAAGGGCCAAAAGCACGACCTAAATCTAAGGCAAAAATGGGTATTTGGTTTACCTCCACAAGAGAGGATAAACTACATGTTATACAACCCTGGGGTGGCTACCAACTAGCTACTCCTATGATTTTAAAATATAGGCAAAGTCATATGTTTATGCAAGATAATATGGTTGTTATTTATTTAGAAAGAGACTAAGTTCTTAAACACACTCTCTAAGAGACTAGATCATGTAAGGACATGAATAATGACTTAAATCTAATGCAAAATTTTCATATGTTTTACTTTTATTTTGGACAATCAATTTGACATAGGCTTTAGGATTTATATGCCTAATGCATGAGAAATTAGATTATCGGCCAAAATTAGCAAGATAAGGAGGTGTGTTTCCACTATGGCTCTCACAGGTCAAGCTTAGTTCTTTGGCAAAGGGAAGCCCTCCAATCAAGAGTGAAACAATATACTTTTTTATGCATGATGAGAAAAGTAATACAACATCCAATAAAGGGTTGCTAATTCTTTTATCTTGTTTTATAACCTAAGCTTTAGGTGAGGTTATTTGTTTATTTTATTTTATTTGAGTTATTTAATTGGATAGACAATTTATTTTTCTTAAGAGCCTAATCATCATCCGGCATACATCAAAGAAAGAATAAACTAAGAAAAATGTCATCTTAATGCACAAGTTAAACAAACATCAATCATTTCATAAAATTAGCACAAAAGAATAAAAGGCCATTTTTTTGGTTGGGTTCCACCATACAAACTCAAAATAAATTGTCTTTATACCCAGTTATAAATGAATTAATTATAATTAAGCAAGAAATTCATGTTATGGTGGTCTTCATTTCATTTCTTATTTCTTCTTTTGGTTCCTTCTTTTGGATGTTACCAAAGGCATGGTACATAAGGCATGATCTTATGACCAATGCTCATCCTAATCCCCATAACAATCATTCCAAAATCTAATTGCAAAAGTACATGAAAATGGGAAAAAAGGAAACTAACTAAACCCAAAATAGAGATTAGCCAAACAAACTACAATCCGCATGTATATATATAGATTAGACTTACATGAGTAACCAAGTCCACCTAGCCTATTTTGGATTATGCTTAGGGGTATAAGAACCTACACAGCAAAAGTAATTTTATATTTTTATTATGGTGCCCCATAATCCTTGCAAGATATAATAGTTAGACTGATCTACCATTTAGTCTATGCACATTCACCTTAACATTCAAACTAAAAAATAACATCAAAAAATAAAAGAAAATATCAAACCATGCACCGCCCTAACCTAAATCTAGAAATAGTAACATATTATAATATGTGTGCCATTTAAGGTTTGTGTGGTATGCTTAACTATGGCTTTAAGGTTTAGATTTTCTAAGTATGAAAATGTTCAACTTAAATGGTTTGTTTCATGTAAGTGATTAGTTGTTTTGGGTTAATTTTATTTTTTGTTTTGATTAGGTTTGAATGAACCTAGGATTAATTACTAAGTGTTGTAAAGAGAGGAAAAGAGAAGGGAACTTCTCTTTCCTTCCTACCTTATGTGATTTCTATAGTAGATTCATATTTGATTCTTGTCTAGTGAATGTTTTATTGTGTTTCAATTAATAAGTTTAGATTTTTCTAAAATAAACTATTCAAAAGAAAGGTATTTTAAGATTAAGTAAAGTGAAATACTATCACAAAACACACATCATTTCATTTCTTTCCCAACATGTATAACATTCATATGGATGAATCTTAAGAATATTTATACATGCAAATGAGGATTTTTAGCACACTTTCATGATGAATGCTAATAGAATTTGTTACTTAAAAAAATTGGGATGCTTTATGATGCATGATTTTCATTAAGTAGAAAAGTGGGATTTTTTTTATCCATTTTTCATATGCACACATACATGTATAAAAGACATAAGTGAGTACGTCACAATTGTTAGCACTAGGGGTGTAAGGTATAAGACCTACTTAGGGATACTTAAAACTTTGAAACCCCGGGGTTGTCCAGACTAATAGACTACTTTCCTTAAATACATACACACGCACTAAAGAAATGAATGGAAAAGGAAAGATGCAAAAGTTTGTGTTTGTTTGATTGATTTGTTTATGCAATTTATATGTATAAGTGTGGATGTTCTTCTTAAGTAATAACATAGGAATGAATAAGAATGGATTTAAGCAAGTGTTGTGTTCTTTTCAAATGAACTATACACTTTGCCAAATTTTATTCAAAACTATGTTAAAAGAAGAAGAAGGAAAAACACTATGCACATCTTTATATTTCCACTCACATGCAAGCTCATAAATAATTATAAGTAGCATACCTTTTAGTTTTGATAACTGATTTATAAGTTTTGAAAATAATTTTGGATTTAATAGTGATAATAAAGCCATTCATATTCTTAGCCAAAACATGCAATTTGACATAAAGGAAACATTTTAATTTGATTTTCAAAGTATGAATGCATGATCTCATATGGCATACACATTTAGCATGCTAGGAAATAAATAAAGTGATGAAAGCATGCAAATTAATTCACCCTAATTAATTCTTAAAGACAATCCTATGGAATAAGATTATTTAAAGTAAATTAATTTTGCTTTAAAGAGATTTTTGTTTTGTTTTGAGTTTGATTTTTTGAGAAATGTGAGAAGATTTTTTCTAACCTATTTCCACATGTGTATGATGTTTTAGTTTAATTTTTAGGTGATTAGATCAAGTTTATGCTTTGGTTAGGTTAAGGTGTGTATTAAGAGTGTTAATTACCTCTTACAACCACTTTAACATACTTAATAAAATAATTATGTTATGACATAAAATCACACAAGGAATTTAAATCAGTAATGCACCAAGGAAAGATGGGCCTAATGCAATTGGCTCATAATTAGTGATTAATTAAACTAAAGGATTAATTTAAGTACTTCATAACCCTTCCCACACATGTGGATTAGATTTTTATTTTCTTAAGCTACTTAGGTTATTGAAAACCTAAGCACCTACCCAAGAAGGATTGATTAAGTTCTGGAATGTTTTGATTTTAAAATCAAATTAATTAACCAAGTGATTAGGGGATTAACCCTAATTAATTTTATTAAGGAAAGAAGGGTTTAGGGAATAGGAAAAATTCCTCAAATCCATTCCATAAACCTCTTCTCTACTTAAGTAAGGCTTAATTAACTTAATAAAGGGATTAAACCACTGCTCATATGCTTAATTACCCTTAATTACATAAAGATAGTAATTAAGGATTCATTAATTGATCTCTTTAATTAACCCATCAATAATCCCAGGAAAATTAGGGGTTGCAAAATGCACATGAGAAGTTTGGAATTAATTAGTGGGATAATTAGGGAGTAATTAAGATTATTAAGTTTTTAATAAAACCCTAATTAATAAAAATGTACTATTCAAAACCCATTGAAAATAATTTTAGAACATTCTCCTCTAAATTATCTTTATAATTCTTTTTACCTTATATTTTTATGATTTTGCTAGAATTAGTTATGTTATTTTGAAGATTCAACCATTAAGGATAATTAATTAAATCCCTAATTAAAATAGTGTGGAGAAAAAATTACTATAAGGGTGGTCAGAGTCACCTTTCAAATCTATTGTTGAGAAATGAAAGAGGACAAGACTCTTATAGAAATTCAATTTTTTAAGATGCCATTCAAATCCTTAGATGTACTTATTCAAGTGATCGAGTAGGTCATCAAGGAAATAATGTACTATCTTGAAAGATAGAAGTCACTACCCTTTAATGGACATAATCACCTCAATAAGGACTCCTAAGGATGATGGGTCTGCATGTGTACTAGAGATTCTTCCCCTACTATACATGAAAAAGTAAATCAGGGTTTATTTTAAATTATGTTCATTAAGTTCCCTACAGGGGCAAGCCCCATAGTTAATTACATCCTAAGGGATGAGATCCTTTAGGAAAACTCTCGATTAAGGTAAATGATCATTATCTTTGAAGATTTCAATAGGAAGGACTATCAATTGATTGGTTTATTTTTGAAAGATCAAATGGGATTGATCAAAAGAGGGAGTTATTATCAAAATGGAAGATAAGTAGGAGATGCACAATGCTAGGAAACCTAGCGAGCATCTCAAACTATCCTATAGTTGGGCTTTATATTTTGAAATTGATTTAGTTTATTTGAGTTGAATTTTTTATAGAATTTTAGGACTTATGATTTCTTAACACAAGATTAAGGAAATGCCTAAGAGGTGAGGAATTATACTTATGGCCCTGATGGGAGCAACCTTAGAACCTAAATCTAGGGAGCTTTGGCGAAAAGCACAACCTAAATCTAAGGCAAAATGGGTGGTTTGCCTCCACAAGAGAGGACAAACCACCCGTTGAACTTACACGGGGTGGCCACCAACTAACTCCTCCTGATTTTTAAATACATGTGAAAGTTATTATGCTTATGTTGGATAGTTAGGCTGTTATTTATTTAAAAAGAGACTAAGTTCTTAAACTCACTCCCTAAAGAGACTAGATCATGTAAAGGGACATGCTTCAAATAAATCTAAATCAATTCAAATTTTATTTTATTTTCATTTTGGACAATTATTTTGACTCGGGATAATAGGATTCATATGACTAATGCATGAGAATAGAGTTATTGGGATGAGAAGGGAGGAGGTGAGTTTCCACCATGGCTCTCAAAGATCAAGCCAAGTTCTCTGGCAAAGGTGGAAGCCCTCCAATCAAGAGTGAAATAAGATGCATTTGTGCATGATATTATAAAAGAAATACTCATCTAGCTAAGGGGTTTATAATTCTTTTATCTTGATTTTAAACCTAAGCTTTAGGTGAGGTTATGAGTTATTTAATTTAAATTTGAGTTATTAAGTTGGGTAAAAGATTTATTTTTCCCTAAAGAGTCTAATCCATATCCAAACCATACATAAATCAAGGAAGAAACTAAGAAAAACATGTCACTTAATGTAAATGTTAAACAAATCATCAATCAATTTATAAATCACAAAAGAAAGAATAAAATTGTGGTGACACCATCACAAACTTGAAAATATCAAATGTGGATGGCAGCTACCCTTATACAACCCATTATAAATGAATTAAATTACAATTAAGTAAGGAATTTATTATTACGTGGGTCTTCAAGTTTCATTTCTTTCTTCTTTTCTTCTTCTTCCTTCAAATGGTTGGAAGGTAGTCCAAGGCTTCACATGGTGCATAAGATAGGATCTTATGACTAATGTTCATCTTAATCCCCATAATCATTCCAAAATCCTAATTGTATAAATTTACATGAAAAGGAAAAGTAGAAATCTAACTAACACTAATAAAATAAAGGTTAGCTAAAACAAACCACACAAATCCCAAGCATGTATATTGGACTTATCACCCACACATGGGTGACTAAGTCCACCTAATATGGATTATGCTTGGGGTATAAAAGCAAAGCAAAAGTTTTATATTTTTATTTATGATAGCTCCCCCTAAGTACAATCACATACAGAAAGGAATAATTTGACTAAGAACATCCTACCATTCATTCTACGAGCATACACCCTAACATCCATTAAAATATATATCACAAAATAAACAAACATTAAACCATGCAGACCTAACCTAAGCTAAAATGGTGACTAATGTGTGTGCTTTGAAGGTTTGTGTGGTATGCTTAGCTATGGCTTTAGGTTCAGATTTTCTAAGTACGAGGAACATGTTCAACTTATAGGAGGGTTTTATTTAAGTTGTTTAATCATTTTGGGTTGATTTTATTCCATGTTTTGATTTGGTTTAAGTGGATCCTATAATTAATCACTAAGTTATGAAGAGAGGGAAAGAGAAGAGAACTTCTCTTTCCTTCCCTAACCTAAGTAATTTCTAAAGTAGATTCACATTTTAGTTTTATTTAGGTGAATGTTTTGATTAAATCTTTTAATTAATCTTAAGTTTACATAAACTCTAAAAAACCTATTCAAAAAAAGAAGACATTTTAAGATTAAAACAAATGAATCAAAATTCATATACACACATTACTTCATTTCTTTCCAAACATATATAACATGCATATGGATGGACCCTAATGATATCTAGACATGAGAGTATTTAACACACTTTATGCATGCTAAGTAATCCATTTAAGAAAATTTAGAAGTTGAATATGCATGATTTTTCTTAAGTAGAAAGGATTTTCCTTATCCAAATTTTCACATACACACATGAAAGTAAGAAAGGCATAAAGTACAACAGCATTGTTAAGGTGTAAGGTACAAGACCTACTTAGGGCTACTTAAAGCCTTGTAACCTTGGGGTTGTCTAGACTAATATACCACTTTCCTAAAATAAAAAAAATGTATAAAAGAAATGAAATATAAAAGGAGAATGCAAAAGTTGTTTAATGGATTCATTTTATTTTATGCAATTTATGTATGGAAGTATAGGTAACCCTTCTTAGGTGATAGCATAGAGATGAATAAGATATGGGATTAAGAGTGTTAGGTTCTTTTCAAATGAACCATACCTCACCAAATTCTATTCAAAACTACTAACATAAGAAAGGAAGGAAACCTATGCTAAGCATACCTTTATAATCTATCACATGCAAACTCATAATTAAAGTATAAGTAGCATACTTTTAGATTTAGTATTTGATTTATATGTTTTGAAAATAATTTGGATTTAGTAGTGATAATAGCCGCTCATATTTCTACTTTAGCCAACACATGTAAATTTGACATAAAGTAAACAATTTCATTTTAAATTTTGAATTTCAAAACTATGAATTGATGAAATCAAATGACATACAACTTTAACATGTTGGGGAAAGATTCAAAGTAATGAAAGCATGTAAACAAGTTCACTTCACTTAAATCCTAAAGACATTCTTATAGAATAAGAAAATTTAGAATAATTCAAAGTGAATTCAAAGTGATTTTTGTTTAGTTTGAAGTTTGACTTAATTTTGAAAAGGTGAGATGAGTTTGCTGTTCCTAACCCATTCCCACATGTGTTTGATATTTTTGTTTAATTTTTAGATAATTAGATCCATTTTTATGAATTAATTAGGTTAAGGTATGAATTAAGTAACTTAATTAACCCTTACCTACACCACCTTAGAAGAGTTAACTAAATAATTATGAGCTAATGAGATGACATAAAACCCTCAAGGAATTTAAATTTGCAATGCACCTAATAAGAAAGAGGCCTAATATAATTTAGCTCACAATTAAAAGTTAATTAAGCTAAGGGGTTTAGCTTAAGTAATTTCAAAACACCCTTTCATACTTATGAATTTGGTTTTGATTTTTTTAATTGAACTTAGGCTATTAAACACCTAAGAATATACCCAAAGTAGATTAATTAAGTTCTAGAACTTTTTATAATTTTTAGAAATTAATTAAGGGGATAATTAATGAATTAACCCTTAATTAAGAGATTAAGGAGAGAAAAGGGGTTTTGGGAATAGCTTGGAAATGCACAAAATATTCTATAAACCTCTTACCTACTAGATCCCACTTCAATCCCTAATCATGGGTTAAAATTACTAATTGCACCTTAATTATCCTTAATTATATAAGGAGGGTAATTAGGAAATTCATGTGCATTTCTTCTAATCAAGCCTTCAATAAATTCCAAGAAAATTAGGGAGGTAGAAGTCATCATCAAAACCAAGAAATTTAAGATTAATAGACCTAATTAAAAGTAATTAGCAAAATAAATTTTTGAATAAAACCAAAATTCAGAAAAAAATATAACACAAAACCCATTGAAATGAATTTTAAAATATTTTAGGTTGAATTATATTTCCATAAAATTTTATTTCACAATTTTCTGAATTTCTTAGAAGGAGTTATGAATTTTGGAAGAGCCATGAATTAATAGAAATTAATTAAGGCAATTTAATTAACTCTAACTAATCCATGGCTCACAGTGCAACGCGTGGTGGAGGCAGTCAGCATGCTTTACACACATCACACTGTGAGGGGATTACTTAAGTTGTCAAATCCAAATCGGCGGTTGGCTTAGCCTTTGATCTACCGTCAATCAAAGATCGGACAAGGATCTCCATGATTTAAAATGGATAAAAAAATCTAAACATGATTATCTGGTCCATCTAAAATGCGGGGATGGATGGTTGAGATCTCAAGTTCTTCTCCTTGATCAATAGAGACCGTCCATGATCAAGGGGAAGATCCAAGTTCGATCTAGCATGAATTCAAATCAAACTCAACCCACACCATCTAAAGCTAAAGAGCGACAAATCCAACGGTCAAAATTGATGGGGGTGAAAATTTCTTTCACAAAGCTCCACAACACATTGAGTTTAATGGTCAAAAAATCCCATACCTCAGGAGGTGATCACTGGCCCTCGATTCCCTTGGAGAAGCTTCGTCTGGTTGAGACGAAGTTGTATTGAGTATGAGCACTTGAGGTTGAGTGGATTGATGTATGGACTCCTCCTTAGCTAGCTTGCAGCTTTGATCCAATTAGGCCTCCCTTGCCTTTAGATCTTGGGAAAGAACTTAGGTGAGCTCAACTTGGTCACCTAAGAGTGCTTGCAAAAGGAATTATAGTGGATTGTAGTGTGGAAGAAGTTGGAGAATGGATTGAGCTCCCCTATTTTCACTGTTTGAAAATCGAGAAATGGCTTTTTCAAATCCTCTCTAAGAATCTTGGGAATAGTCTATGATGCTTGCTCTGAGTTCCTTAACTTCAATCGACAGAGGGGAAGTGAGAATTGAATTGAATTAAGGGGAGTATATCTCCCTCTTGAAGGATCGAAAGGCCGACAATGCACTTACCATTTTGATTCAATTGATCATATTGAGAGGGTTGTTTGATCAGTTAGGAGTGTGCATATGGTCGGTTTGAGCCAAGGAGTGGATTGCCAACCTCCCATGTGCCTTAATTTGAGTTTGAGAGGGAGTTTGAATTTTCAATTTTGACCCATGTGGTCGGCTTTTGTCTAGGACCAAATGGGCTGACCCAAACTCATTGGGTTGGGTGCACCACTCTCCCCTAGGTCCCCTTGAGCTTTTAGGAAAGCCTCAAGTGAATGTGAAGAGGGTATGACCAAATTACCCATGGATTAAGCCAAAATTTGTTCTATGGCCTAGGGGTAGGATGGTTATTTTATTATTTTCCACTTTGGATATGTTGGGTATGTGGAGAAACTAGGTTTGGCCAAGTTTCATGAGATTTGGAATTCATTTGATAGGTTTGGTTCATGTTGACCCATTTAGGTCAAAATGGGTCAACTTGGGTCAAGATTACCAAATTGGGTCAAACCAAGGGTTGGGTCAAGTTCATATGACCATTTGAAATGTTTTGGTGGCTTTGGTTTGATTCAATTTGGTATAGTTTTGGATTTGGCTTATATGATGTCATTTAGGTCAAATGGGTCAAGTTGACCTATTGACCCATTTGACCTATTTGAGGTAGGTCAAGGGTAGGTTTAGGTTAGTCATATGGTGGATTGGTATCTTTGTTTCCCAATCAATTTTGGTTAAGTTCAAATTTGGCTCAACATGACCCCTTTAGGTCATGTTGGGTCTATGGTCAATTAGGTTAGGTCTAGTTGGCTGAGTGAGGCTTTGGTCAAGTTCCATAGGTGATTTGAATGGACTTGACCCATTGGTTTCAATCAATTTTGGCTTAGATCAAGTTTTGACACATTTTTCCTTTTTTGGTCAAAATGGGTCAACTTGGGTCAAGTGGCCAATTGGGTTAGGTTAGGCTCAAATGTTGGCTTGGTCAAGTTCAAACATAAGTCATGAGTGAACTTAGATCAATGGTTTCAATCAATTTGGCCTATGGTAGAATTTGACTATGTTAGGTTTCATTTTAGGTTAAGTGACTTGGTCAACCCTTGTTTGACTTAGTTTGATCAATTTGATTGATTGATCATGATGATTGATCATGATGAGGGTTATATGAGTTTGGTTCAATCCAATTTGGTTAGGATCAAAATTTGGCTCATAAGGGTACTTTAGGTCACTTTGGGTCAAGTGAGCCTAAGTAGGTCAAATGGCTTGGTAAAAGCTTGATTTGAAGTTGGTTGATCTTGTATATGGACTCATGATTGAAATGTAAATCCATTTACAAGTGATTTGAAGTCAAATGGGTTTTGATCCATTTGACAATTTCATATTCAAAGGAAGAATATGAAAGGGTTTTGGGTTTGATTTTGGAGCTAAGTTTTGATTGTTTGATTGGAGTTTTGATTTATATATGAGCTCATGATTGTAGGGTTGATTGAATCATGAGAGAAAATCAAGAGTTTGGCTTGATTTGAAATTGATTTGTCTAAGTTCAAGATTTTGACTTGAAAGGCTTAGATTGGATTTTGAGTTTGATTTTGGAATAGGTTTTGATTGTTTGAATTTATATTTCATTTATATATGTGAATATAAATGAGAATATAAATGGATCATGAGAAAATTTCAAGGATTTTAAGTGATTTAATCATGATTTGGGCTAAGTCCATTAAGAAGGATTTAAGGGACTTAGTAAAATTTGGAGTAGGGATTTGAATTTTTTGCCTTTGATTTGATTGATTTATATTTATATTTCATTTATATATGTGAATATAAATGAGAATATAAATGAGTTATGAGAAAATCTCATGACTTTGAGATGGTTTGATAAAGATTTAGGCTAAGTTCATTAATGGAGAATTAATGACTTAGGAAATTTTTAAATTAGGAATTTAATTTGTGTCTTTGATTTGATTGATTTATATTTATATTTCATTTTTATTTGATTTATATTTGTGAATATAAATAGAATATAAATGAGTTTTGAGAAAATCCCATGAGTTTGAAATGGTTTAGAGTAGATTTTGGCTAAGTCCATTAATGGAAAATTAAGGGACTTATGAAATTTTTAAATTGGAGATTTAATTTTAGAACTTGATTTGATTAATTTATGTTTATATTTCATTTATATATGTGAATATAAATGAGAATATAAATGAGTTTTGAGAAAATCCCATGATTTTGAATTGATTTGATCAATGTTTAGGATAAGTTCATTAATGAAAAATAAATAACTTAGGAAAATTTCATAAATTGATTTTGAATTTTGAGTTTAGTTTAATTAATTTGAATTTATATTTTATTTATATATATGAATATAAATGAGAATATAAATGGATTATGAGAAAATCTCAAAGGTTTGAATAGGTTTTGATCATGATTTTGTTTAAGTCCTTAAGTGAAGATTAAGGACTTAGGCAAAATTTGGATTTAGGAATTTTGATAGATTTTGATCATCGGTTTCAATCATGGATTTCAAGATTTGATTTGAGTTTGGAGAAAAATCAAATAGAATTGATTTGGAGTTTGACTTGAAAGAAGGAAAGTGAGGAATGGTTTAAGTTAAGGTAAAAATGTCCCCACCCCAAGGCATGACTCCTAACTCTTCTAAGTCTAGTTGGGTTGATTGTCCACCTAATCACTAGATATGTCTTAAGACTAAGGAGCTCTAAAAGTCTAAGAGGAGGCCTATGTATAAGATGGAGGGGTTGATAGCTCATTCTAAAAATGAGGTCAACTAATCTATCTGCCGTGGAGGCTGCATGCTCTTTCCACGTGGCATGAAGGGAGAGGCCACTTAAGTTATCACATCATAGCGCCACATCAGTGGTGCTATGTGCTTTCTCCTGACCCATTCGTTCTAAGATAGGATGGCTAAGATAAAGCTCGCGGTATTAAGGGATAAATTAGATATTCCTATGCATCTTGATCATGGCCGTCCATCCAAAACATGCGGATGGAAGGCCCATGATCCATCATTGAGTTTCTCTACGGGAAAGGGGAACCGTCCACCTTCCATGGTGTGATCCAAGCTCGATTGAGCTCAGATTGAACTCAAACTCAACCCACACCATCTTGGAGTAAAGGGGACAAGATCTATGGTCAAATTCTCATGAGGTGAGAATTTCTTTAACAAAGGACCACACCATGTCTAGTTTAAGCTTGGGTTGAAGGCATACCTCACCGGAGGCTATCACCGTTGTTCAAATCTAATGAGGTAGCTTTGTCCAGTGGAGACGAAGCCCTGTTGAAAGTTTCAAGCCTTGGGGTTGAGTAGATCTCTCTATGGACCAAGCTCACCTTCAAATCCTTGTGGCTTTGATTGAAGTCCCACTTCCCTTACCTTGAGAACTTGGATTAAGCTTTAGGCAAGTTTGATTGAGTCCTTTGATGAATCTTGTAAGAGGAATTGACTTGATTTGAAGTATTGAGTAAGTTGGAAAAAGGGTGGAGCTCCCCTATTTTTGTCTCGAAGAAATTGAAATTAGAGAATTGGAATTCACTCTAAGAAGCTTGGGGAAACTTGCAAATTCTTGCTCTGAGTTCCCTTAGCTCAATTGAGTGTGTGTGATGTGAATTCAAGTGGAATTAAGGGGAGTATATCTCTCCCTAGGTGAATCAGACGACTGTGAAGAACTTTGCCATTTTCATGCAATTGACCTCATTCTATGGGTTTGTTAGGTTGTTAGGACTTGCACATGGTTCGATTTTGAGTGTGGAGTGGAGTAGTGAAGCTCCTATGTGCTATAATTGAGTGGGGGGAGGGATCTCATGTGCTCAATTCCTAAGTGGGTGGTCCGTTTGACCATTGGGTTGGGTTTGGCTGACCCAAAATCTAATGGGCCATGTGCACCATGTCCATGAGTGACCATTTGGTCCACTAAGAAGATGCCAAGTGTCCATGAAAAGGAATTGACCAATTCTAAGTGGTTTTGATTTTAGGTTACCTATGGCCTAAGGGTAAAATGGTTATTTGGCTTGGATTTCATTTTGAATTTGTTTGGTTTGATTGAAAAATGGGTTAGGCCAAGTTTCATTGAATTTGGAGTTGGTTTGATATGATTTGGCTCATGTTGACCCATTTAGGTCAAAATGGGTCAACTTGGGTAAAGTTCATATGACCATTTGAAATGTTTTGGCATCATTGGTTTGGTTCAATTTGATTTATATTTGGATTTGGTTCATTTGATTTTATTTAGGTCAAATGGGTCAAGTTGACCAAATTGCTCCATTTGATCTATTTGGGTTAGGTCATGGGCTGGTTTATGTTTGGTTGATCATTTGAAATGGATTGGTATCTTTGTTTCCAATCAATTTAGTTTATATTTGGATTTAGCTCAATTTGATATTTTAGGTCAAGTTGGGTCCAAGGTCAATTGTGATTGGTTGGGTCTGGTTGGCCAATTGGGGCTTTGGTCAAGTTCAATAAGTGATTTGGAATGAACTTGACCCATTGGTTTCAATCAATTTGGCTTAGATCAAGTTTTGACATATTTTGACTTTCTAGATCAAGTTGGGTCAACTTGGGTCAAGTGGTCAATTGAGCTAGGTTAGGCTCAAATGATGACTTGGTCAAGTTCAAACATTGATCATGAATAAGTTTTGATCAATGGTTTCAATCAATTTGTCTTATGATAGATTTTGGCTAGTTTAGATTTTATTTTAGTCAAATGTTGACTTGGTCAACTCTTAACTTTGACTTGGTTTTGCCTAATTTGAGTGATTGATCATCTCATGATGATTGTTGCTCACAATGTGAGGCTTAGGTGGGCTTAGTTCAATCCAATTTGGGTAGGAATAAAATTTAGCTCAGAAGGGGTACTTTAGGTCACTTTGGATCAAGTGAGCCTAAGTAGGTCAAATGGCTTGGTCAAAGCTTGATTCAAATTTGATTGAATTGACATATGGACTTATGATTGAGATATAAATCCATTTGCAAGTGGTTTGAAGTCAAATGGGTTTTGATTCATTTGACAATTTCAGGCTCAAATGGGTGAACATGAGTTTGACTTGAGTTTGATTTTTGAATTTAGTTTTGGTTTGATGATTGGAGTTTATGTTTATATTTGGATTCATGATTGTAGGATTGATTGAATCATGAAGAAAAATTAAGGGTTTAGCTTGATTTGAATTTGATTTGTCTAAGTTCAAGAATTTGACTCGAAAGGCTTAGGTTGAATTTTGATTGAATTTGAGTTTGAGTTTTGACTTTATTTTTGGATATTTCAATTTATATTTTATTTATATTTGTGAATATAAATGAGAATATAAATGGGTTATGAGAAAATTCCTTGAATTTGAATTGGTTTAGATTTGATTTAGGCTAAGTCCATAAGATAGAATTAAAGTGACTTAAGAAAGATTTTTGATTTGGATTTGAATTTTGAATTTGGTTTGATTGATTTGAATTTATATTTCATTATATATGTGAATATAAATGAGAATTTAAATGGGATGTGATAAAATTTCTTGAATTTGAATTGATTTGGATTTGATTTGAGCTAAGTTCTTAAGGTAGAATCTAAGGGACTTAGAAAATATTTTGGAGTTTGAAGTTCAATCATGGGTTTCAATCATTTGGATTTGATTCATGGTTTGAGAAAATCCATTGAATTGATTTGAGGTTTGAGTTAGAGTTGGAGTTGATATGAGTTTGGAGTTTTGAATTGGAAGAAGGAAGTGAGGATTTGGTTTAAGCTATAGGGTAGGCAAATTTTCCTAATACCCCTAAGTCATAACCTATTCCTATGACCAACTCTTCTAAGTCTTTAGGGCTAGGTTGAGTGTCGACCTAATCATAAAAGTGTCTTATGACTATGAAGACTCTTTGTGTCTAAGAGAATTCCTATGTCTAAGATGGAGGGGTTGAGATCTCATTCTAAAAATGAGGTTAACAACCTACATGAACCAAACTAGCCAAATCGCAACCCAAGCCAATTTGGCCAATTTGGTCAAATTAGTCAACTTGACCCATTTGACCCGCTTGAATCCAAATGAGCAAATTAAATCTAAGCAAAATTGATTCAAACCAATCGAATCAAAACATCACAAATACTCATTTGAATATGACTCAAGTCTTAGTTTGACCCAATTTGACCAATTGGTCAACCTAACCCAACATAGCCTAATTTGACCTATAAGGGTCAAATTGAGCCATACCCACTTAAATCTAGCCCAAACCCAATGAAATTTGACCCAACCCATCCTAAAATGACCTAGGGTTAGCCCTAAACTAGCCCAAGCTGAATTGAGTCCCATCCAAAGCCATTACACATTGGATTCTCCTCCATACATGGGATTTTTCCCAAAAAATGGCAAGTCAACTCCCATCCTTTCCATGTGGCAGCCTCTTCACACCCAAATAGGGATCTAACCTACTCACCTAGCCTGACCCAAGTGGGCTAGGTCGGCCTTGGACCAAAGGGAAGTGAGTTAACTTACCTCCCCACCATGGTTGAAACAATTGGTTCCCAACCTTGAGGCAGCCACCTTGAGCCACAAACCCAACATCCCACCAACCAAATCAAGCCATGTGGAGTTGACATCGACCACTATGACGCTCGGAGGGCAGCTGACCAGCCAAAATTTGGGCTCCAATCCCTTCCATCTGATCCAAGGGAGGGGTGGATATACCCCCCTCATTTCGATCCAAATTGATCACACACACACTTAGAGAGCTTGGTAGAGCAATTTTGAAACCCCAAGAGCTTTCCCTGAGCACCCCAAGCATCCCCATTGCCAGACTTCACTATTCTAAAATAGGACAACCTTCCATCAAACCAAACTCCCACCACTTCCACACACACCTTCCCACCTTGAGTAAGAATGAATCACCTCCCAAGCTAAGATCGTTTGATCAATGTTAACCTATAAATTATCGGTTCATGTCCCTCCAAGCAAATGGCAAGGAATTAATGCAAGTGCTGCTTAGCAGGCTTCATCTCCACTAGACGAAGCTTCCTTGATTGTGCTACTGTCTTGAGGTAATTCCACAAAACTAAGATTTTGTAAATTTTTTATGGATTTTTAAAGGAAACTTGTATGTCACATGAATCCAATTAGTAGATCCCTTTGGTTGACCTTATGAAGGTGTGGGTTGATTTTGAATCGGCGAGTGGTGAGGTGATCGAAGGGTGGAAGGGCGATTCTACTCTCGCCACTTGGGAGATGATGGATCATGCACCATCTGTTTTGCATGATTAGAATAGATGGTCATGATTAATCCATTAGATTAATCTAATTTTATCCCTTAAGAAATTGCGAACTTGATCTATGTCGTTCGATCTTAGATCGGACAACGAAGATGAAAGCTGCTACCTGTAGGTCTAGGTTAGGCAATTTAAGTAGCCAAAGTCCAAGTGGAAAGTGTGCCATGTTAATGGTCCACATCGCTCAGATGAGATTAGGCATAATTAGGCTTAATCAATTAGTTTTAATGGCTAAAATTTCAAAATTTCATAATAAATTGTAAAAAAATCAAAAAAGTACAAATAAATACTTATTTTGAAGTTATCTCATAGGAGATTTATTTAAAATTAATTCCAATTAATTTTTAATAGTGAATAAAGATTAATTAAAATTAAAATTAAAATTTAATCAGCTTAATTAAGCCCTAATTACTCTAGTAATTAACCTCAAACTTTGTGTGTTAGTTCAGTGGGATGACTTCTACCTCCCATAATTTTCTTTGGATTTATTGCTTGGTTAATTAGGGTAATTGACTATTTAAGACTTAATCACCCTCTTAATTAGTTTAATTAATTAGTTAACCTCATAAATAGTAAAATTTAATTGATTAAGCATACTAATCACTATTGAACAATGAATGGGCAAAGAAAATGGGATTAAGACCTCTCTTCTAATCTTTTTCCTAAGTCCATCTCTCTTTAAAGAAGAATTAATTAAAAATGAGATTAATTAAAGGATTAATTATTTAAATGGCTTAATTAATCAAACTTAAATATAATGACATTAGATCTTAATTAATTAATTCAGGGGTAGATCTTTAGGTGTTTAATAACCTAAAGATACTTAGGAAAATTATGGCTAACCAACATGTGTGGGGAAATTATAAGAGTAGTTAATTAAGTTCTTTAATTAATTAACTATTAATTATGAGCCAATTACATTAGTCCCCTTTTATTTTCTAGGATCATTACAAATTTACTTTCCATCCACATGCATTTCATGTTGGCCCATAATTATTTAGTTAATTATATTAAGACAACATAGGTAAGGGTAATTAATTGATTTAATTAAGGATCTGGCATAATTAATTTATAAAATTCACCTAATCACCTTTTCGTAAACCGAATTAAATCACTAATGTGGGAATGGGATTAATATAGCAAAAATTCTTCTCCTCTTTAAACTTAATCAAAATCCCAAATCATAAATTAATAATATGCTTTGGTTTGCTTTAAATAATTTTATTTGATTTGATTATCCTTAGGAATTAATTTGATTGAATGAATCATGTGTTTATTTTTGATTATTTCTTTTCAATCATGTTAAATATTGCATGTCATTGACTTCATGCATTAATATTTTCAAATGTAAATGAATCAAATAAATTTCTTTTATGTAAGCTTGCATGTGGTAGCTTAACTTAAAATATGTGTGGCTATTATCTCTATTAAATCCAAATATATTTTTCCCAAGTTTATAAATTGAAAATAACATATGTAATAATGGAAGTTATAAATATACAAGAGATATATGTGCTTATAGTTTAAGTATATGGATGTGAAGTTCTTTTTTCCTTTATTCATATGTTGATTTATATAAGTTTGAATGGTATTGGATATATAGTCTGGATATCCTGGGAATACGAGACTTTAGCTAGCCCCAAGGAGGTCATTTGATTACCTCTCCCCTAGTTTAACAATGGTATGTATCCATTTGATTTCATTCATATGTATTTTAATATTGGAATTTGTATAGAGCTTTAACTCATATATATAAATAATTAAATTAAAGAAATTGCAACTTTTGCATGGTTTTCACCCTCTTAGTTGTTTATACATCCATGTGTATCTAAGCAAACAAGTATATAGTCTAGACATCCAGGAATTTGAGGCTTTAAGTAGCTCTAAGGAGGTCATTTGATTACCTCACTTCCCTAGTTTAATAATGGCATGTACTTGTTTGTGTTTTCATACATGTATATGTAAATGTGACTAAAGAATGAGAATCTCCTTTCTATTAAAAATGCAAGCATACATAATTATTTAAGTAATTAAATTATTGAATCATGTGATTTGGGGCTCTCTTCCCTATGTCCATGTATGCAAATTTATATTTGTTTGAATTCAAATGGGTATATAGTATGGACATCCCAAGAATATGAGGCTTTAAGTAGCCCCAAGGAGGTCATTTGATTACCTCACTTTCCTGGTTTAACAATGACACGTACCCATTTAATTTCATCCTATGTATTTTTGTATAAGAATTTAGATAAAACATTAAATTTACATATATTGAATAATTCAATCAAATGAAAGCATAAACTTCAAACATATACATACATTCATCATTCAAGTGTGCTAAAACATGTTGTACATATAAATATATTTAGGATTGAATCATATGCATGTCATAAGTAATGGAAAGGAAGGATTGGATATGTGTCATGTGATAACAAATCAATTATGTTAATATTAAGATGCCTTTCATATTGGATAAAATTATTTAAAGTTAACCTAAACTCAAGATTAATTAAAAATCATTTAATAAGCCATTCATTAAAGAGAGCTAAATCAAATCAATATGCTTTAGAAAGTGGCTTAAGGTAGGAATAGAAGAGGGTAATCCTCTTCCATCTTTTTACAACACTTAGTTATTAAATGTAAATCATATGAAACAAAACAAATATATAAATTAAAATTCACAAATCAATTAAACAACTTCAAATGAAATCCACCTTCGTGTTAAATTAAATTTTCCCAACTTAGAAAATTATAACTCTAATGCTTAGTTAAGACATACCACATAAAACCTTAACATGCACATTATAATTAAATCACTACTTCTAGCTCTATGTTAGGATGGTGTATGATGTGATGTATGTTTTGTTCTATGATGTAATATTTTATATTAGATGTTAGGGTGTATGTCTCGTAGACTGGATGTTAGGTTGTTCTTAGCCTAATCATATTTTTATAGGGGATGTTTAAAAATAAATATAATTGCTCTCTTTGTAGGTTATTTAAACCCCTAAGTATAATCCAAGTTAGGGAAATTGGGCTTGGTTACCCATGTGCAGGGTGGTAAGTCCAAGTTATACATATAACTGCTTGGGATTATATGTATGTTTAGCTAATATCTTTTTTGCAGGTGTAGTTAGATTTACCTATTCCTATATGAATGCAATTTTTTTAATAGAAATTAAGATTAGTGCTATGGGGGCTGGGATGAGCAATGGATGGCTCTTGGGAGGCCTGTGATGCCTTTGAAACAACTAAGAAAAAAAAGAGGAGGATGGAAGAGTGAAGAATGAAGACCCCCATAGTATGTATTCATTCTAATTATAATTATTCTTTTATATACTCGGTTGTATAAGGGTAGAGCTGGACTACCCACCTTTTCTCTTTTCAAGTTGTATGGCGGTACTCGATCGCACCGGCCTATTATTCTTTTGTGGTAGTTTATAAAATTGATTGATGATTTATTTAAATTGTGCATCAGGATTGCATCTTTTTTACAGTTTATTTATGATTGATGCTTTAATGTGTGTCCTGGATATAATAGGCTCTTAGGATAAAATAAATTTTCTATCCCACTACTCACACATAACTAAATTTTAAACAACTCATAACCTCTCTATAAAGCCTAGGCTATAATCAAGATAATTAAAATATTTAGCAACCCCTTAGTTGTATGGTTGTATGTCTGACATCTTGCATATCATCTTGAGCCACTTTTGCAAAAATAAGGGGCTCCATCCTTACATATGCATAGGGACCACTTGACCCATGAGAGCAACTCCTATCAACGGAGCTTCACCCTCTCTTATTTAATTTAGCCAATAATCTATTTCATCATGCATTTAGTTATATAAAAATTCTAAGGCCATTGTCAAAATACTTGTCAAAATGAAATAAAATTTAAAAAGATTTTGCATTTGTAGGTTAAGTCATATACTCACTCATGCTCTAGTCTCAGTGAGTTTAGGAGTTTAGTCTCCTTCAAATTAAATAACTATCCTAGCTATCTTGTAGTTCATAAGACCACACTACATGGTTTTAAAATTATTAGAGTAGTTAGCTGACAACCACTCCAGACCGTTATAAGTTGAGAAGTCAAACAATTTATCTTTTCTTGTGGGATAAACCCTTATGTCCACTTGTCCCTTAGATTTAGGTCATGTTTTAGCTCGTGCTAACACTCCCAAGATTTAGGATTTGAGGTAGCTGTTTCCTTTAGGCTATAGGCATAAATCCTCACCTCTTAGGCATTTCTACAATCTTGTGTTGGTGGATTATTAGTCCTAGCAATCTAATAAAATTCAACTCAATTGAATAAATCTCTTCACTTTTAAATATATAAAGCCCAATCATAGGACAAATTGGAATGCTTACTAAGCATCCTAGTATCATATGCATTTCCTACTTCCTCCCTTTGGATTCCAAAAATAAGTCTTCTACTTGAACTTTCCTAATTGATTTTGCAAGCATAACCAATCCTTTGATAGTCTAACCTTAAAATATTTGGAAATGATAATTATCTAGTTTAATCGAGAGTATTCTTAGGGAATTTTATTTCTTAAGATATAATTAACTACGGAGGCTTGTCTTAGGAACTTAAGAACTCATTTTAACCACCTTTATTCCATATAAAGTAGTGGTAAAATCTCCGGTATATTTGAAGACCCATCATGCCTTTAGAGTCCTTATCAGGTGATTAGGTCGATTAAAGGGTGATGCCTCTATCTTTTAAGATTGTACATCATACCTCAATGTCATACTGATCATTTCAATAAGTATCCCCTACGATTTGTGTGGTGTCCCCCTCCCCCCATCCAAAAATAAACACAATAGATTGTTTTGGAGACTCCGCTGAGGAGAATTTCTCTCTCAATCTCTAGTAGACAATAATCATCTCCGAGCATCGATAATGGACTTATATTTTTGTATAAGCCCAAGACTATCCTTCTTTCCAATGACCCTTTGCTAATTTTATCCTTAAGCAAAGGTAGCCAACATCCTTTAACTTTAGGACTTCACTCTCGTGTAGGTCCTAAGACTCCTATTGGGTCCCCTAATAAGTAATAATAAGATAATTAAAGGAAGGAGATGACCACATATAAAGTCAAATAGAATTTAGAACCTCTTACCACTAGCTTGGTGAAACAAAGGTTCATCTTTAATCTTTTAAAAATAAAATGTTTATAACATAACATAATTGGCCAAATAAGTATTTTCTTTTAAAATCAAAAAATCAAACAACAAATCTTTTTTTCATAAACATATTTAAACCCTTTTTAAAAAATTAACTACCCCGTTTACATACTTAAATTTGTTAAATGAGGGTTCCCTTTTTTTAAAATTAAAATCAAACATACCCAAAATATTTTCAAACATAACTTAGTCCATTTAACATTTGTTAAATGAGAGTTTCATTTTCAAAAGACTAAATAAAACTAAGATAAACATCATATAATTAAACTCCATTAAATAAACTCATATTTTGTTAAATGAGAGCTCCATGTTTCAAACCAAAATCAAAGCAACCAACATACAAATTGGACTTCATTTAACATACCCAAATTTGTTGGGGAAGGTTCCCCTTTTCAAAATCAAAACAAAATTAAGATAAAATAAAATACAATTGAACTCCATTTAACATACACATAGTTATTAAATGAGAGTTCCATTTTCAAAACAAATTAAGATTAAAATATCCAACACATTTTTTGAATTCCATTTATACCCATATTTGTTAAATGAGAATTCAATCTTCAAAATCAAAACAAAACCACATATCAACAAACAAACAAACATATAAGTGAGTCCCATTTAACATACCTAAATTTGTTAAGCTTGGGTCTCATTCCCAAAACAAAATCAAATCAAAACACCAAAACATCGAACATATATTTGAACTCTATTTGACGTACCTAAAATTTTCAAATAAGAGTTCCCCTTTGTAAAATCAAATCAAACAAAAAAAAATATCAAACACATAATTGAATCTCATTTAACATACCCATATTTGTTAAATGAGAGTTCTTCTTTCAAATCGATCAACATAATCAAACAAACAATCAATCAAACCATCAAAAGCTTTCAAAAATTTTCAAACATATAATTAAACCCCACTTAGCATACCTAAATTTGCTAAGTCAAAATTCAAAAGATACACTAAATACATCTCCAATGGTCTCTCCAAAATATTTGAACCCCATTAAACATACTTAAATTTGTTGAATGTGGGTTCCAAACCAAAATCAAAATCTTATGGAAAAGTTTCTTCTCAAATTCCTTAAATTTCTCCAATATAAGTAAACCCCACTTAGCATACCTAAATTTGTTAAGTGTGGGTTCAAATTCCAAAGTCAAATCAAGAAATTAATAATTCAAGACAATTATCAAGACATGGATCTGATTCAATTTTATTTCAACAAATATAGAGATACTAGCCCAGTTCTTTTCCCCTTTAGCCATGTCTTCCGGTAAGGTGATCTTCTCATTTATATATGGTGTGGATTTGGCCTTGGATCAAACTATACTCACCACTACTACACACGTGATCCAGTTTGGATGTGGATTTGAGGCGGACAGAGTCACATGTGAAGGGCCAGCCCTCACCACTATTAGCAAGGAGGAGGTGGCTGGCAAGAAGCCACTTCTTTGTTTGGATGTGTAGCCTAGTTCTGAGTTTCCCTCACTGAAGAGGAAGGCCGCTATGGTTCCCACACCCCCGTCAGTGTTAGTATGACTTGACATTAGTGATTAGTTTGTTGCCCCTGCTGTAGTTTCAATGATGGCTAGCACCACCTCTGCGATTCCCCCTTCTCTAAAGGGGAAGGCTATCTTAACTTCTAAGATAGTCTCTTCCACCTTCGAGCTTGGTACTAGCTCATGCTCTGCCTCACTCACCAAAGCATAGTGTCGCAATAAGAGCCACAAGATCAAGCAGCATTATGAGCATGAGGTGAGACAGATCGATGATGCCTCTCATTTCACTAAGGAGGCTCATGAGACCTCTCCACTCTTGAGTGGTAGTAGGTTCCACCCCCTCTTAGCTTCAGCAAAAGAGAAGGACTACTATAGTATCACCGCATCACCCCTGCCGCTTGTAGAGTTTGAAATACCAACTAAGGATAGGAGGAAGCCCTACTGCTGATATGTTCTTCAACGGTATGGGGTCACGACACCATTTACTTCATGACTTGAGGAGTGATCCTTAGGAGTGTTAGGGGTCAAATTCCAGAGAGAGCCACGAGGTTAGAGTCATTGCGGCAGCGAAGGAGGAGGACACGATAGTCGACCTTTATCACAGATTTTCACGATGAGTGTCCTATTGAGCCGATCATTCAAACAACATAGTTCTCACTAGGATGTGGTATGAGGAGACCTCAGTAGAGAGCGGTTAGTGTTCCTACCATCGCTCCACTCACCCAGCCATCTCCAAGTCCTAGCATCCACGGTCCACCTTGTTGCGCCAGTAGTCTAGAGAAATAGTCTCTCCTTTGTGATGCTAAGGCCTAGGATCATCCATCTATTCCATCCGTTGAGGTGACATCGATCTCCCACGCTCCACTGTTATTAGGGGGAGTGGCTACCCTAGAGCATTATAGTCGCTCCACCTTCACAACAACTAGAGGAAGAGAGGATACGGGATACCGACATAGTCCCTATGGTGGATGAGCCAGCCAGAGAGTGCACCCCACTAGTGCATAGCTTTTAGTGCATACAGTATATAGAGCATAGTCTAGTTGTCAGTTGTCAGCCACTCTACGTTCCAGTAGAGCTAGGCAGGGTAGATGATTATTCCTAGTCAGGTAGATGATAATCTTTTTAGATGACATCATATCAGGATGAGGGTTGGGTTGACTTTGACCCTGATGAGGATGACATGTTGGACGACATAGCTGAAGTCCACATGGTCGACACCAAAGGATCTCTGCAGAGGGAACAATATAGCCAAGAAGGTGTTGTAGTTGAGGAAGGTAGTACCTCTCACTCAACTTAACACCTCCTCCACCAGCTCAAGTAAAAGGATGACTAGATAGACAAGATGGAGAAGAGGGTAGAGGAGTTGATGGAAGTGGTCTTCGCATTGTGGAACCCAGTCTCACCCTTCTCCTCCAGGTAGTGGTGGCGATTGGTACATACCTTGGATCATCCTAAGTGCACTCCCATAGATGATGATGTTGGTAGTTTGCATAGGAAGTTCATAGATAACACCTCCATGCATGAGAAGGATATCAAGCACATGATAGAACAGCAAGTCAAGGAGGCATTGGCACAAGCCAGGGGGGCTCATCCATTCCAAAGGAAAGACCATACTTGGAGGAATTTGATGTAGTTCAATACCCCAAGGGTTTTGTGCCACCATCCTTCAAAATCTTTGATGGCAGTGGGAACCCATGGTAGCCATTGCAAATTTTAGAGCCAGTTGTTACAACATCGGTTGGCAGTGATGCACTCTGTTGGACTTTTATTAGCGAATTGCATTTGATTTGTATCTTTGAGCGCCCAATGGTTTAGTTCAGACCTTTCTTAAGTTTGAGCATCTCTTCATCAAGAGATTCATAGGAGCTTAGCAGAGGCTGACTGCAAGTGACCTCATTGTAGGAAAACAAAAACCCAATGAGTCTCTTATTGACATTCATTCTCGGTGATGCAACATGAAATGCAAACCATAGCTATCAGAATAGCAAAGCCATTAGATTCTACTCATGAATGTCCATGGCCTAGTCACCTTCATGCTTAAGGTCTTTACTATCAAGACATTTGAGAAATTAGTCAACAAGGTGGTTAGCCTACAAGAGCCAAGCAGTTGCCCTTCGGACCAACCAATGGGCTGAGCAAAAAAGTGTTCAAGAAAGAACCCAGGATGGTTGTGTCGGTGGATAGAGGGAAGCGGCAGTGATGAGGAACGAGCTGTAGGCCTCCTCTTTTCAGCCTCCTTATCCACTACCTCGATTATCATACTGGCCACCACACCACTTGGCCTTTTCCGGTGGTATCCATATCGATGGCCACATAGCTATTTTACACATACTCTTACTGACAGATTAAACTAATCATATTCATTTAAGAGGGAGGTAGTCAGGAAAATCTTCAAAAATCTCTTGAAGAAATCTAATTTTTTAGCTACTGAGCCTAAGAGGAGGAGAGTGGGCAGAGTGATGATCTAACTATTGCTACCATATGTTAAACCATTTCTTAGAGGATTGTATCACTTTTAAGAACTAGCTTAAGCATAGCTACAAGTCGAGAGCCATAGTTATCCCTAAAGAATACTTATTAGAACAATTATCTAGTTCTGTTAGAGTAATCCTTGGGGATACTTCTGATCCTCTTAAGACCAAAGAAGGTTGGGATATCTCTCTATCCCATACCTCTAAAAAGATTATTTTTAAGAGCAAGAAGCTTTCCTTGTAGATGCCTGAAGCAGCTCAAACCTCCAATACCAAGGAAGGTTTGTTCATTTCCAAGGACAACTCGGGGAGGGTGGAAGTCCGTCAGTAGCAGTAGGAACCTACCATACTTTCTTGGGATAGTCTAGTAGCACAACCACCATCCGAGTCCAGCACTCCCTTCATCATCCTAGCTACTACTTCCTCTGCTAGCTCCTCTTCTACTGGTAGGAGCATTGTATCATGTACCTCCACCCAAATTAAAGAAATCAATGAAGAAAGTTGATTCCACTTATATTTTATCTTCTTCTGATGCTCCTGATTTTATTCTTATAGAAAGCTCTCTGAGTCAAAATAATAATGATAGCTCAAATAGTTCCAATCTATTCCTTTCTGATTCAGAGTCGAACTTTCTTTCTTTAAATCAATCAGATTCACCTCTTGAGATTGACTTGAGTCATCCGAGGATCTTGTAGGAGAAAGGTACCCATGAGAAGGTAGAACTTTCCATGAATTCATCATTCCTAGAAGTCACTGAAGTCAACCTACGTAGTGGCAAAGTTCTACCTCTTAGGGTAGCACCTTAGGATAAGGGGAAACTGGTCATTGGTTTAAGTGAGCTGATGACCCCTCCACAAGATGCTCCAGTTATGGATATTCTTATGGAGGACCAACCCAGAGTTGATTACAATGTCCTCGCTCATCTTAGAAAGTTGCTATGTTAAGCATATATGGCTTATCTCTCCAAAGAGATGAAGAATCTCTATTCAAATACTTGATCACGATATATTGCTTCGGTTGGCCTCTCAGAAGAAGGGCACACTACTGAAGGACATCTAAGTTACATTGATGATGAAGACTTGCTTCAGGGATGATCGAGCACAACCATTCTCTTTACATTACCATAGATGTTGGCAGATACATGATATCCATAGTTTTGGTTGACCTAGGTGCATTAGTCAACATTATGTGTTTAAGAACCCTTGCTTGAGGATTGACATCTCTAAACTCTAAAGGAGGGAGATATTGAAAGGATTCAATGAACAAGGTGAGAGGGCCTTAGGCTCTAT
>JAKCPB010000898.1:0-90037 GCA_021442155.1 Cymbidium sinense
TTATTTATCGGCCTAAGTTATTGTATATCCATCATATACTGTTTTTTAAATAAATATATTATAATCTTTTTTTAACTAAGTAATAAATTTTTTATAAAAATATTTATATTTTAATATATAATTAATTTATTAATTTAATATTTCAATTAATGAAAAAAAATTTCACTAATTTCTAAATATACAAAGTATTCAATACGTATTTACTTTATTTTACATACGCTCAACCAAACAAAAAAATATATACACGATTTACATTTTACATAACCAAACAATCAGAAAGATTCGTAATTCATCAGATTCACTTTAATCAGATTTTTTTTTACACCGATTCTAAATGCAACTGTAATTACACTGTAGAATTTTACCAGATTTCGCTTTTCCTTCCCCACTTATTTTCCGTAAACTAAATACCCCAATTTCGAGCGATTTCTGGTCACTTAACAACGCTGACTCCTCGCCTCCCGCTATGTCTTTCCCATACCCGCCTTTCAAGATGCCGCTCTTCGATACCCGCCAGAGAAGAGAGTCAGAAATCTCGCCACCTGCGGAGGATCGATCGACATTGCTCGCTTTTTCCAAATTTGTCGACGTCACCGCAGAACCGTCAGAACTGGCTGTATCCAGATTAGTACATCCTTTTCCTCCCTTTCTCTGGATTGCATTGATACTTTCAAGTTCATTTTCCTTTCCTTCGCTCGCTTCTCGACTCTTTGCATACCAACTTTCTTTTTTTTTCTTTTTTTCTCCACCTTGTTTGATTACCCATTTTCTTCTGATCTTATTCTCGTCGATATGTGTTTTTTTGCTTTTGTTTTTCAACTCTTGATTCGATCTAGATTCCAAGCCGATAAGCAAGAATATAGATTTGAACCGTTTGAAAGATTCACATACTACTTATCGCCCTGATTATGCACGCATCACATATCCTCCCGTAAGAACACTTTAATTAGAGGTGCATCAACATACATCGCCTGAGAAAAGTGGCAATGTGCCTACCTTAATCTCCTCCTTGCTGGTGGTATGCTCTCATTATTTTTCATTAATTCTATTGCCTTTTTATATCTGGTTTCAATGCGCCATGAAAAATGCCGCTTACAAATTTTTTCCTACTATTTCATTTTTTTTTTGTAAGATATATCCTGATTGACTGGAATTTTGCTAATAATTATTAATATCAACGATAATTTGAAAAAGGATATTACCGGTCCCTAAGAAGGATGTGCTTTTAATTTCATGTATAACTAATGGTTTATAATGGTTCTAGATCTATATTGTTTTATCTGCTTTTCTTATTTCTATTAAACCATACTTTTATTGATGCTTATAACCAAAGGGCCTTTTGATTGCGGCATGCTTACGCTCAATTTGTTTGGCATATTTGGTTGCGCTTATGTTTAAAAAAATTTAGTCCGTTGAATGAGTTTTAAGAGCCTGCTCCATGGAATTCTCTTCTTGTGAACCACTTTTTTGAGTTAAGAGTAATTCCATGAGTAAAAAAGAAAATCAATTTTCTAATAACTTTTAGTAATGTGTCTTTTTTAGAATTTTATTTTCATGTTAAGTAGATTGATATGGAATGCTACAGGCTATCATTATTTTCTTTTGTGGAGATTTTGATTATTTTTTTTCATTTGGGTGGTGGAATTTTGCTTTATGTGAATTTGTTGTTGCAATAGGTGGTTCCAACTATTTCTTTCATTTTATATGATTTTGATTACATGTGTATTTGATATTTAATTTATGATTTCCTATGTTGATCTCGATTTCTATTCACTGAAGGCCATTTGCTTTTGATTTATTTAGCATTTCAGTATCTTGATGGCCATTTGCTTGATTCTGGTAGTTAGGAAAAGAGTGCAAGGTCTTGAAGTGACAACTCAAGTTACTTCTTTTCTTTTGGATATTAATTTAAACTTGAATTGAATTTATCAGGTGTCAAACATATGTGTTAATCCATGTGAAAAATATTATGAGACATAAAATTTTTAGCCTAGTTTTAATTTATGAGTATAAATTGGAGGGGATGATATCAATCATGACTGGACATAGTCCAAATAGCTCAAGCAATGTGGAATCGCACGAACGTAAGTTGTTATTGATGTAATGACCAAAAAAAATAGCCTTGTCGGCACATAGTCCATATTTTGATGTTAGATTTAATATGTTTTAAGTAAAACATATTTTATTAGTAAATTTCACTTTACATATTTGATTGATCGCTTTAACTTTTTTCATGACATATATATATCTAATGATGTATATTATTTTTTTGTAACATAAAGTTCTCTTTTTTTTTTATAGGTTTATCTTCATTTGACAAAATTTTTTCTATAAGATTATTTTTTGTACTCATACTAACCAATACTATTTGTCTCAATATAATGTTGTCAATAGAAATGACAATCTACCTCCTAACCCTCAGAAGACAAAAAAACCAAGAAAACATTTTGTCCGGGAATACAAAACCGTAATGGATTCCGTGGCTTTTACAAATCATGTGTGAGTATATTGATGCAAATAAGTTAAAAAAAGATAAAAAGACGTTTTCTTATAAATCAGAACAAATTTGAATTGAAGTCACACCAACAATGTAAAAAAATCGATCGACATCAAAGAGAATATGGAATCACATCCAGAGTCAAGAAAAATCTGTGTCTTTGGGATGAAAATAAAAAATGATAATATGACAATACATATCACACATTCTATTTTTGTAATACATTGCTTTTTTTCACATTAAAATTTTAATTAATTTGATAACTTTTTTTTTTAACTTTCATTATAGCTTTTCCAAAAGATGCTTGCTTTTTTAAATATTCCAATCAGATGTATACGAATTGAGAAAGTTTTAGGAAGGTCATGCCACGCAGAAAAAGTAAATTCAAACTTCATTCTAACATATAAGTTTGATATATCAGTCTCCGAAGTTTTGTCGAAGTGACTGATCCATCCCAGCCCATTGAAGTTTCCGGGATGTCAACATTAACACAAAACTCTTCTGAGACAAAAGAGCGGACCCCTCATCTTCAAAAAAAGGACTAAATAAACACAGAAGACTAAAAAGAACTTAAAGTGGATCAATCTGCAGATTATATCTGATGACGGCCGATACAGAACCGTCGCAAAAGCAATACGAGTTCAACAAGAGATTAAGTGAGAGACAAATGTTCAAAGGAATTAATGACAGAGTTTCTAAGATTCCGTGATTTTCGAGAGATTGACACATGAAAAATTATCAAATAATCCTACGATAATCTGATCCTTCCTTTTGCCTACGTAATTTGAATGCAATGGAAGCAGTAAGATGATTTTGTTTTGTGTTTATCATTGTTATTTTCGCTTAAATCTTTGTTTACAACTATTGCATCATGACGAATTCATGTATGTGAGGGTGGCAATTCACCTCAATTTTTTTTTTTAAATTAAAGTTTTTTTTTAAAATAAAATTTTCCCTAATAAAATTCTTGCCCAATAGCATAACAATGTTTTTTTTCATTTTATTAGTTTGCCCACCCTAAAAAATTAATAAATGATAATAAAAAATTTTGTTTTGAAATTTTGATAATTAGTCCACTAAAAAAAAATATGTTCACTCTGATTGCATGCAACGATTTTTATCATGAACTTAATTTTTTTTTTAGTTGAATATGGACCCAACGATATGACGCTTCGAATGAATTTATATTTCATTTGAAATTTTCGACACCTTGATGTATGTTATTAATTTTTTCCTGTCATCCAATTTTAAGATGCAAAGCAAATAAATATAAGAATACATTTAGTTTATTTTAAAATCAGAATTAGTATTCAAGTGAGGTCTGGCAGATTTGATGTACACAATGTTACCTTGCATTTGTAAGTCATCTTTTTATTGAAATTCAAGATTGATGCCATATGCTATATCATATATGCTATATCTGATTTGTTGTTGATGATGAAAATAGATAAATTTCCAAGGAGGCAGTATAGGACTTAGTATAGGAATGTTGGTGATCACTTGAAGAGCTTGAAACCTTGGATGTCAACTGGTGACATGATGTCCATTAGAAGAAGGTTTAGGGGAGAACAGTCCAAAAGGCTGGGAGAGAATGGTCAACTCAATGCTGCAATTTCTCTAATCGTGCTGTGGCATCGTATTCCATATATTTCTTAATTTCTTCAAAAAAGGAGCAACTTCCAACTTTTGTTCATCGTGATTTTCCTGTTTTCTTTGCTTAATGAGTTATATTTCGTTTTGTGCAGTTCTTAAGGAGCAATTATTAGGCCTCTGTTGTAAAACGTTGCACCTTAAATTTAAAAAAAAAGAACTTTTGTGAAATTTGGAATAATAATGAGTAAGAGAATGAGAATTAATTTGATGTGAATGGAACTACAATTTAGCATTGTTATTTCAGTATTCTTTATTGAAATCCTTCCTAGGAAAGAACATCAATAGTTATGTAGTGCACTGAGCTTATTTTGGATCTTTTCTTGTATCTATGACTGTCAAATGTGTGAATATTGGTGATCCAGGAATTATTCATAGATAAAATAGTATTGTGAATGTTGTAACCCTGCTCTCCTCTCTAAAAGAAAAAAAAAACACTACTCACGCACGTTGAATGTATTTGTAAGTAGGTGTAGAGCTACTAATTGAATCTGTATTGTTGTTAAACATGCTTCCATTGTTTTTAGATGTTGGTTTTTGAGGAGATAAACCTTGGTAGTTATCGGCAAGTTTTTGAAGAGAGTGGTGTAAATGGTGAATACTTGAAGGTTTATCCATGTTCAATGACTGAACAGATTCTGAGATTTATCAGACGGTGTCATATGAAGTGGGGAGACTTATTACACTCTGCAAAGAACTAAGGCGCATTAAAGGTTCTCTTTTTTTTTTTTTCTCATTCATAATTTCGCATACTGCTGCATAGAGTATTAGAATTTCATGTTGATATAGGCATATTTGAAACATGAATCTTGTTCTACATCACAGACGTATTGAGAGTGGCCAATTGATGACTTATTGGCATAGTTGTCTTCTGGATGATGCTGCTTGCCCCTGGTGCTGTGTCCTTACTAGTCAGTTTAATTTGTATGATGTTTGTTATAATTTAATCTGAAAAAACTTATTATTAACAATGCTAGGATGATGCTTGCCCTGGTGCTGTGTCCTTTTCATTAAAGGTTCTCTTTTTTCATATTTCGCTGTTTTCTTTATTTTGTTTGTGTCATCCATGTGGCTTAACACTAAAGAAAATCCTGAGTCCATCCACTTTCTATGAATTAACAATAATTGAATTTAAAATTGTGTTCTTTTCTTTAATGATGTTTTTTCCTCTATCATATGCATTTCCATTTTGTCTCTCAAACCGCATTTGGACATGGTTTTGCATATACAGATGTTCTAACCATTTGACAGCCAATAACTCTTACCTATTTTTTTGCTGGTGATTCCTCAACTCAGGTAACAGAATGGGGAGAGATGAGTATGTGATGTGCAGAGAGGCGGCTTCTTGAAAATGCGCTGCTTGACCTTTCCAATGAATGGTTTGTTCTTCTGTCTGAGTCATGCATGCCTCTCTACAACTTCAGTGTAGTCTACATTTAAAACAGATCAAACTACAGCTTTGTGAACTCTTTGACGACCCCAGTCCTCATGCAAGAGGGAGGTATAATCCATAAATGGCACCACTGATTAACGTCAGCCAGTGGCGCAAAGGTTCTCAGTGGTTTGAAGTCATCGAAAGGTGGCAATACATATGGTGCAAGACACAAAGTACTACTTGTCATTCAAGACGTTTTGCAGTCGCCATGCTATGTCGACGAGCATTACTTCACCCTTTCACATTGAAGCATCAAGTTAATACTAGTAGAAGTGATCCTGCAAAATCATTAGTGATACACTGTAAGGACTCATTTGGTTGCTTCAAGATATAAGGCATGTTAGATAAAGTGATTATTTGTGTATGGGGTGTTGTTGATTACGGTTGTTATGTTAGTGAATGAAATTGTTTTCTTTTAATAAAATATGATAATCTCTTTATGAGTTTTCATTTCAGATTTTTTTTAATTTTTTGTATGTAAAGTAAATACTGAGAGAGAAGTGGTTTTTTTCCTGAAATATTTTTGTCGCTATGGTTAATCATCCTCTTAATTATGCAAGACATGTCAATCAGAAATCATCCAGCTTTCTTATCAAATCATCAATACTCTTTCAATTTTTCATAAATAACATCATTTTTAGAAGTAATTTATTTCCGTCAGAAAGGAATGATTTGATTGATACCATCCAAATATGCTTTGCAATCTCTCGTGATTTCTTTTTTTTCAATGCTTTTACGCCTTCCCACCTCCAAGTAAAGATGATTCGAGCAAGAATGTAGTTTCCACTGTCAGAGGTTCCACCATTCAACTTTTGTAAACAAATCTTACAATTTCTAGATTACTGACAATAATACAAGCACCCATGAGAGCTCTTCATACACCTGCAGATCTGCTCCATGGGCATTGAATGAACTAAGTTTAGAGCTCCAAATTGTTATCTTTAAGAATTTTAATAACAAGCTTCCTGAAAATTTTGAATTTGAGTTCTCAATCGATTTTCAAATACGTAGTTCATTATTCATATTTTGTTTTGATTTTTGTCATACTTATGCATATATACACGCATTCTGTTTTGCTCATCTTATAGAATTAATTTTTAGGTCATTATTTGACCTAAAAGATTATGTAATTTTTTAATATATATATATATATATATATATATATACTTCCTATGAAAGCAAAATAAAAAAATATTTTAAAATAAATAATATATCATTAAAATAAATTTATTTATCGTTATATGAGCCTCTATCATATATTGTCAGCTTTTCACTTTTAAAATAAAGTATATTATAATCTTTTTTTAACTAAATAATAAATTTTATTTATAAAATATTTATATTTTAATATATAATTAATTTATTAATTTAATATTTCAATTAATGAAAAATTTCACTAATTTCTAAAAATATACAAGAGTATTCACATAAATCATGATTTACTCTTTACATACGACAACCAATATATTACATATATTTACTTTTACATAACCAAACAACTATAAAGATTCGTAATTCAATTTCACTTTAAGACCGATACTTTCATGCATTTTAAATGCAAGAACTAAATGTCAAGAATAAGTAAAACTTGGATAGATGTTAACGGTGTCAAATTTATCTCTACGTTGAAATCAGACCTTGGAGTGTTGATATGAGAGAGGGCAAGAAAAAAGAATAAGAGTGTATGTAATATGTCAACGAATAAAGAATACAATATATTTCTGAATGAAAAATTATAAAGGCATCTCATTTACAAAACCTCCAAAATCATAAAAAAAAAGTGGTTTGAGATCTAAAAATCCCCATAATCCTCTGGACTTTATTTATAAGAGTGAGAGCTCCATATAAAGCTGGAAACTCACAAAATAAAAAAAAAAAAATGGTAAGGGACTAATAGTATGTAGATGGGTGGTGTTCAGGTGTAGTCTAACCGATGAAGGCTCTTTATATGGGTTTACTCACCAGTTCATATGTGGAGCTAATCCACATCGAGTCCCTACTAAGTTGTGATAAAAGTGAGTGAATGAAGTGGTTCATATAGATCACCCGATCTGATATGAAGCAAGTTTTATGCTAGTTGGGCTATCACTTAAGTGAATGAATGGCAAGTTCACTACCAAGGCTAGATTAGCGATGAACCACACCAACCACCAAGTTGACTGCAAGCTCAAAAAAACTAATATCCAAGTCAAGTTTGTAAGTGTGACCCAAGTTCTTGTCCTTCAAAGTCTTATCATGGGCATATGAATGGACTTTGGGTTGGAAGCATCAGTCTTATAACATCCAAAATATACATGCATGTTGACTGAAAAAGGAATTTTTAAGGAAGAAAACAAGAATTATAGTTATAGAAAAATAAAATAAAAATAAAATAAAACAAAGAGAGAGAATGAGAGAGAAAAATGATATAATAATTTTAGCGATAGTGTCAAAAATATTGGGATGATTTCAACAAAAGTATCCTTTTACAAATATTCAAGCAAAGACTCCTAAAATATTATTTAAAAGTTCTTTATTGTTATCTTTTATGAATAATAAGAAAATATCCTTCTTTTTTGTGATAAAATTGAGTGTGTTTCGTTAAGAAAGAGTATTTTATAATTTTATTTGTACATATAAATAGTTTTTTAGTAGTAGAATAGAATCTCTTAAATCATACATATGCTTGATTTTAATGATCCACACAAATTTTGTCTTATGACACATAATCTTTTATTATTAAGTATGTATTCGTTTTATTTACTCTTGTAGATTTTACTTTTTTAGAGATACACTAGGGACTAGCTTTTATTTACATTTGAATTTCAAATTATATAATGAACATAATCTTTTATCATTATGTTATGTATTCATTTATTTCTCTTATAGATTTTGGTATTTTTTAGAGATACACTAGGGAGTAGGGAATAGCATTTTATTTACATTTGAATTTCAAACTATAATAAAGCATATCAAGCCAATATAAGTTTCAATAAAGCTAATGATTTCTTGCAAAACCCAAACACACACAAAAAAATAAAACTTCTACCACACAATAATATAACTCTACCATGCACACACTAAGTATTTCTCCTTCAATTGCACAAAAACCCACTTCAATGGTTCCCAAACTTGTATCCATTGAACTCATATATTTTGGTGCTTTGCAACCTACCTTGATCACCTCACCTACTTAGGTATAATGACAAAAGTCACCATCAATGATGGGAGTTGAACCTCTCCCTTGCTTACCACATCCCACCCACAATGTGTTTCCTTGATCACTCACCTACTTTGGTACAAGGACCGAAAGACATCATTGTCACTCAACAACTAAACCTCTCCCTGACTTACCACTTCAAAATCCCCATCCTCCCTTTTCCAAATGATTCAAAGATAGAAGTTTGTTTGCAAATTAAAAGACTAACATGTAAAAGTCAATCATATTCTCTAGCAAAGAATGTATTTTCACTCCAACTATCATGTGTCAATGGGAAGTAAGTAGTTTGTGTCAGCTAGAATGATGGATTTGGAATCTCTAACACTTCTAGAATGAGAAATGTTCTTTTTGGTAAATTATGGTGGAAACTATGAATAAAATGGTAGAAAAGACTTCTAAATAGCTAGACAAAAAAATGACTTAAAATTATAAGATAAGAGTCTTATTTAGTAATTGAACAAGTAAAATATGGCAATGTAACACAAGACTTTGATCAGCTTGTAAAAACTTTTGTTATGGTAGCTTCAATATTTTTATTATGATATGAAACAAAGTTGATTTGGATTGTTATAAATTATATAAATTAGTAAGACATTAGTAATAGAATTCTAATAGAACTTTGATGATGAATTAAGAGTACTAGAGAGTTTTATTAAAAGAATTTCAAAAAACTCTTGAGTTTCTCAAAATTCTTCAATTTTATACAACAACAACAACAACAAGTTCTTAATCCCTTATGACAAGGCATGAATCCTTTATTATTGTGTGTATTATGTGTCAAATTCTCATTTAATTCGTATACTAAGATCATTTTTTTTATACATCTTAACCAAGTCTTTTAGGTCTACCTCTACCTTTCTTTAACATAAAGAAAATCTAAGCATCTACTCTTATCGTCATCTGATTATGTGGCCAAACCATCATTTATCTCCCTCTTATCTACCATTTTACCCAAATTTTTTTCCAACATACTATTTTGCATTCTATCTCTAAGTGGTAAAGCCACTCAATGAAGCATCCTCATCTCTCAGAATAACTTAACTTAGCTGTTTTCTTTATCCCAACATTCTCGCACATAAGTCACTTCTTACCACCATCTTATAAAATTTTCCCTTAAGTTTAAGTGGAACTTTTCTATCACATAATAAAGGATGCATTCTCCACTTCAACCATCCAACTTGAATTTACTAATAATATTCCATCTATTTCACCATCATTTTGAACAATAGCCTAAATATCTCAATCGCCACTTATTAATGACATCAAAAAGTCACAACACTACAAAATTTCTACAACTAAAATTACACTCCATATAGCTTTAGATCGCTAAACGAAAACCTTTAGACTCTAAACACCTCCATAATTCAACTTCAAAACTCCTCTCTAGTCTTATCAACAAGAAGAATGTCATCGAAAAGCATACATGGTACATATTCTTGTAAATGCCTAAGAACATCCATAACTAAAGTAAAAAAGATAAGGGCTTAATGTTGATCCTCATGTAATCCAACCAAATAGGAAAATAGTTTGTCAATCCTCCTTGTGTTTGGACACAAGTGACATGGGATACATATCAATGACTTGAATATAACCAATATTAACTTTTTTGTCTAACTTCCAAAGAACATCTCTGAGACTTTATCATAAGCTTTCTCTAAATCAATAAATATCATATGTAGATCCTTTATTTTCTATGCTTCCATCAAACCTCTTAACAAATGTATAGATCCATAGTGATCTACTGCATGAAACCAAACCGACAGGTGAAACTTTGTATCACATCGAACCTATGCTCAATACTTTCTCTCCCATAATTTTAATGTATGACATTAACTTAATTCCTCTATAATTTGCACAATTAGTAAGATCACCTTTATTCTTAAATATGTGTGAACCAACAAACTCTTTCTTTCTCACTCATCTCTGCATTTTACCCTATAATTCTTCAATTTTAGTCGAATCTATCAAAATCAGTCAAAACTAAAAGATTAAAGAGTTCGGACAAATTCCTTCTAGAAACATTGAAATTTAAAACCATGGTGTGAATATTGAATTTATGATATGCAATTTTAATAGGAATGATATCATCAATTACCAATTAATATTATTCAAAGATAAAGTGATATTGAAGCATAAATTTAAAATATTTTGAATCTACTATATAAAAAAAAATTAAGATATAAGAATGAGGTTATAAATTTTAAAGTGAAAATTAACTAATTAAAATGAAGAAAATTTCAAAAGATTATTACATGACAAGGATAATATGAAAACTAAACAGATAAATTTCATAAAGTTGTAAATGGTTGGCTACATTGTATGGATATAAGTATTGAGTAGTAAAAAAATCATTGATAGTAAAATTTAAGTTTATGAAAATGAGAATATTAAGACAGGTGTGTAGCAAAACTACAAAGGATAAATTAAGGGAAGATTATATTAGAAAAACAATTTGAAAGATATTTATCAAAAATAAAATAGTAAAAAAATAGACTTAGTTGGTTTGTGCATGTACAATCTATGGTAGAAATGCTCAAAATGATTTGCAAATAATAAGTTTATTGCCTTAGAAAGCAGTCAATATGAAAAAATGAAAATAATGATTCATAAAGCTAATTCCAAATAGTTTGTATAACGAAATGAGAATGATAATGAATGGTGTCAAGTAAAATATATCCTAGAATACCATACTGGGATTTATCCCATGGAAGGGGCAATTATTATGTTTATAAAGCAATGGAAAGTCGAGCTAACTTTTGGGGTTGAGAGAGGCCCAAGCCTTGACAATTGGTATCAAAGCTCGTGCACCCCTAATTGGTGGCGTGATTTTGATTTAGCCACGTGAGACGCATGGATCATCCAGTAAGGCAAGAAGAGAGTTTGTCTAGTTTCCCACACCAATTTGGTTGGCACTGAGTACAGCTGGCCCAAGATAATCTCCTAGATTTCCAGGTTGGATGAATGGGTTACATCCAAGATAATCTCGATTTCCAAGTTAGATGAACATGGCCTGGGTGTGAAGGGGAGATTATTGAAATTGGTAGTGGAGGCAATTATTATGTTTATAAGGGAAGGGAAAACCTCACCTCAACGAACTAGCTTTTGGAGTTGAGAGAGGTCCAAGCCTTAACACACAATATTGGCATGCTTCACAAATTGTCAACTTATGAAATTTATTTTAACTTAGAGAGAACATAATAAGAATCGATTAAGATGATACCGCATATAGCTCTGCTTGGCTGGATGGCCTCAAGTTGATGATATTCAAGATTTCAGCATTTGTAAGCTTGCACTTTTCATTTCCATTCTTAAACTCATCACATCTTCTCTTAAAACTTTCAATTACTTCCCTAGTCTGATTGCAAGCAGGTTTTCAAAGAAGGTAATCATACACCTGAATGTATATGCACAACAACAATGTTGATGTGATTTCAACGCTTTGCATGATAAAACTCATATAAAACAGCCATATTGAGAAGTAAATTGTCTGAAACCAGATTGAAAAGTAGTAGATGAGGCTAATCAGGCACCTTGCACTCCAACAAGTCCAAGACAACTCATAGGATCGCTCTTTGCTCCTCGAGCACGTAACATGTCCAAAACTTCAAAATCAGTAAGCATTCCTGCATCCGCCTTTAAACTGCAAAGTAGCAGTTGTCATACATGAGTTGCACAATTCAATACAGAAAGTTACCATATATAAGAGCAGCCATATGGCCCATACTCAAATTTACTCAAAGTTAATTCTACCCAAGGTTGCTATACCATCCATGCAGTCTTAACAAAAGAACCACCATTTAACATGTCTATCTTTTTTGAGAGGCTGTCTTCTTCTTGATTTGAATTTTTCAATAAGGGCAAAACAAAATAAAATAAAATATAACCAGTCATGGGTTGAGTTTTTCGGATACGTTTCCAACAAGCAAAACTACCAATAAATTGCGACTCTAGAAACAACGAAATCGATGGAGATTCATTGCTATGTATCCCAATAATCTTAAAGAATCAACATCTTTTGGCACAACTAACGTACTGCCTTGGTATAAAACGTAAATTGGAAGAAAAACTAGTAACTAGTGATCACGGAGACAAAGAAAGAGAGCAATCAGAAGAGCTATATCGTCGGATCACTTACATTTTCATTGTTGGGGGAAGGAAAGCTCGTTAAACCAGGGAAACTGCAGAAGGAGAGGAGGAAAGGGACCCCACATTTGGGGTTGGGGCAGAAGCTCTGCAGATTAGGGATTGGTGGACAATCAACGCTGGGGAAGAGCCGAAGGGGATTGGCAAAATTTTTAGATTAGGCTTAATTTTAATTTTAATTAATAATTTAGTTAAAAAATTTTTTTTATGAAAATAGATATAATCGTCTCCGATGATGGATGACTGATGTTCACGGCCACAGTGGCACCAATAATATGAAGAAATGAATTTTTTTTATTTTCTTTGATTTTTGGAAGAGAGAGAGAGAGAGAGAGAGAGGGGGGGTATAATAAAAGAATATATATATTTATAAATTTATTTATTAATTAATATAATTATTTAAAATATTTAAAATATATAATTTAAAATTTTTTATAAATATACATATATATATATATATATATATATATATATATATATATATATATATATATATATATATATATATATAATATATTATTAATAATTAATTACTATAATTATTTAAAATATAAAATTTTTATTAATTTTTATTAATATATAATTTAAAAAAATATTTAAAATATATAAATAAATAATTTTAATAAATAAATAAAGAAAGGAATAAAATACATAAATATTTTTATAAATTATATAAATAAAGTATATATATATATATATATATATATATATATTTATAAATTTATTTAGTTATTTATATATTTAAATTATATAAATATTTCTAAATTATAGAAATAATTTAAAATGTTTAAAATATATAAATAAATAATTTTAATAAGATAGAGAGAGAGAGAGAGATAACATAAGATATTTTAAATTATATAAAAATTTAAAAATATTTAAAATATATAAATAAATAATTTATAATAAATAAATAAAGAAAGGAATAAATAAATAATTATTTAAAATATTTTAAATATATTTATAAAATAATAAAAAATATATAAACAAATAAATAAATAATTATTTAAAATATTTAAAATATATAATTTAAAATATTTTTATAAAATATTTCTAATTATATATATATTTATATATTTATTTATTTATTTATATAAAGTCTAAAATAATAATAACAAAAAATATAAAATATAAAAAAAAATAAAAATAAAACAAATAATTTTAATAAATAAATAAAGAAAGGAATAAATATATAATTAAATATATAATTTAAAAATATTTTTAATTATATATATATATATATATATATTTAAAAAATGTTTTTTTTACTTTTTCTTTTTTTTTTAATTTATAAATCTTCATAATTTTAGTAACTTTGATTTATAAATTAAAAAAAGAAAGAAAAAAAAAAATTAAGTCTAAAAAATAATAATAATAATAATAACAATAAATATAAAAAATATAAAAATATAAAATAATAAATAATAATTCATCTTTAATTACATGAAATATTTATGCATTAATAAATAAATAAATAAAGATTATTAATGTATATATATTTTATTTATTTATTCCTTTCTTTATTTATTTATTTTTTATATTTTTATATTTTTTATATTTTTGTTATTATTATTATTTTAGACTTATATAAATAAATACATACATATATATAATTAAAAATATTTTATAAAAAATATTTTTAAATTATATATTTTAAATATTTTAAATGAATATTTATTTATTTATTATAAATTATTTATTTAAATATTTTAATAAATTTAAAATATTTAAAATATTTTAAATAATTATTTATTTATTCCTTTATTTTTTTTATTTTATATTATAAATTATTTATTTATATATTTTAAATATTTTTTAAATTATTTATATAATTTAAAAAATAATCTTATCTCTCTCTCTCTCTCTCTCTCTCTCTCTCTCTCTCTCTATATATATATATATATATATATATATATATATATATATATATATATATATATATAATATATATATATATATATATATATATATATATATATATATATATATATATATATATATATATATATATATATATATCTTATCTTATTAAAAAATTATTTATTTGTATATTTTAAATATTTTTAAATTATTTATATAATTTAAAAATATTTATATAATTTAAATATATAAATAACTAAATAAATATATGTATATATATATATATATATATATATATATAAATATATATATATATATATATATATATATATATATATATATATATATACATATATAAAAGTACTTCTATTTATATGATTTATAAAATATTTATATAATATTCATTTCTTTATTTATTTATTTATTTTAATTATTTTAAAATTATAATTAATAAAAATTAATAAAAATTATATATTTTAAATAATTATATTAATTAATAAAAAAATTATTAAAAATATTTATAAATATATATAATTAAAAAATATTTTAAATTATATATTTTAATTATATATATATACAACAACAACAACAACAACAAGTTTTAATCCCATTAGGTGGCTACATGAATCCTTCGCTCCATCAGGTCCTATTATGTGTCAAATTCTCATTTAATTCAAGTATACTAAGATCATTTTTATACATCTTAACCAAGTCTTTTAGGTCTACCTCTACCTTTCTTAACATAAGAAAATCTAATGCATCTACTCTCCCAATCATCTGACGGCCGACGCTTTATGTGGCCAAACCATCTAAGCACTCTCCCTAATCTTATCTACCACTGAGCTACTCCAACTTTTCCCAACATACTCATTTTGCATTCTATCTCTAAGAGTAAAGCCACTCATCCACCTCGAGCATCCTCATCTCTGTAACACTTAACTTAGTCTTATGTTTCTTTATTGGCCAACATTCTCGCACCATAAGTCATTGCAGTCTTACCACCATCTTATAAAATTTTCCTTAAGTTTAAGTGGAACTTTTCTATCACATAATAGCCGATGCATTCCTCCACTTCAACCATCCAACTTGAATTCTACTAATAACATCTCCATCTATTTCACCATCATTTTGAACAATAGAGCCTAAATATCTCAATCGCCACTCTTATTAATGACTTGATCACCTAAAGTCACAACACTACCACTAAAACTTCTACAACTAAAATTACACTCCATATATTCATTTTAGATCTACTTAAACTAAAACCTTTAGACTCTAAAGTTGACCTCCATAATTCAAGTTTGGACTCCTCTCTAGTCTTATCAACAAGAAGAATGTCATCAAAAGCATACACCAAGGTACATCTTCTTGTAAATGCCTCGTAAGAACATCCATAACTAAAGTAAAAGATAAGGGCTTAATGTTGATCCTTGATGTAATCCAACAAATAGGAAAATATTTTGTCAATCCTCCTTGTGTTGGACATAAATAGTATACATATATATCCTTAATGACTTGAATATAACCAATATTAACTTCTTTGTTCTAGAACTCTCCAAAGAACATCTCTTGAGACTTTATCATAAGCTTTCTCTAAATCAATAAATATCATATGTAGATCCTTTTATTTTCTCTATGCTTCTCCATCAAACCTCTTAACAAATGTATATCCATAGTAGATCTACCGCATGAAACCAAACTGATTGTGAGAAACTTCATCACATCGTAACCTATGCTCATTACTCTCCCATAATTTTAATGTATGGCACATTAACTTAATTTCTCTATAATTTGCAATCTTGTGCATCACCTTTATTCTTAAATATAACCAACAAACTCTTTCTCCACTCAATCTTTAAAATAACATTAAAAGATTTGTAAGCAAGAAATTTGATCTCCTAAACATTTCCACACTTCTATTGGAATATTATCCGTCCTATGCTTTTCCACATTTCATTTTTCCTGTTTCATTTTCAAAAGCTTCAGCAACCAGTTACTAATGATAAAATGAAATTCTCTATTTTTTTTTGGGTATTAAGGTTGCTAAAATCAATCATCGTACTTTCAGATCCTTCATTGAAAAGTTTATTAAAAATACCTCACTATTTTCAATATCTTTTCTAAGAAAAGCACTTTATTATTTTCATCCTTAATACTCCTCACTTGAACTATGTCTTTACTTCTCTATCTCTTTGGTTGGCTAACTTATACATACATCTTTCACCTTCTTTGGTATCTAATCTATTGTATAAATCACTAAAGCTAAATTTTTTTGCATCATATATTGCTTTCTTAGAATCTCTGCCATTTTATATCTTTCCCAATTCTCAGAGTTTTACATCTAAACCAAGTTTTATAACAATGCTTCTTATTTCTTATCTTTTCTTGCACACTCGACTCCACCACCAACTATTCTTATTAAAGAAGCTTTTCCTTTTGATTCTTAAGCACATCTTTAGCAACTTGTTTAATAGCTTGATACTTTTTCCCACATAGCGTTAGCTTCTTATGAACATCCCAAACTTTAATTTCTTGTAGCTTGCTCTTAAAATATTTTTATTTGTGTTCTTTAAGTGTCCCCATCTAATCTAGGACAATAATTAAGTTTATTTTTCTCTTACAACCTTTCATCTTAAAATCTAAAACTAATAATTCGATGTTGGGTACTTAAAATTTCACTTGGAATGACCTTACAATCTTTACAATCTAAGCGATCTATTTTTCTTATCAAAAATAATCAATCTGTTTTACTAGATCCATTTTTATAAGTAATAATATGTTCATCTCTTTTCTTAAATAAAGTATTAGCAACTACAAAATCATAAGCTAAGGCAAAATCTAATATAGTCCTACCTTCTTCATTAGTCACTCCAAATCCATAACCACCATGAATACTTTTAAAATCTTCTACCACTCTACCAACATGTCCATTTAAATCTCCCCAATAAATACTTTTTCTTCAAGAGGTATCTTTTGTATTAATCCTCTAATTCATTCCAAAATTTTTCTTTTGAGCTTACCTCCAAACCTACTTGAGGAGCATAGACACTTATAACATTGATAATCTTAGTATCAACAATAATCTTTAAAGCTATAATTCTATCTCCACATCTATTAATACTTATAACATTATCCTTCAAACTTTTATCTATAATCACACCTACACCATTTCTAGTTCGACTTTTACGAATACCAAAGTTTAAAACCTAAACTATCAATCTCCTTGGCCTTCTCCCAACCCATTTAGTTTCTTGAACACATAAAATATTTATCTTTCTATGAACCATAATATCTATTAATTCCATTAATTTACACAGAGTACCTATATTCCAAGATCCTAACCTAATTCTAGTTTCATGGACTAACTTCTTTGCCGCATCAGTCCATAATGTGGGAACCCTTGCTTATTTAACACGCCGATCACGTGACTTTAGCACATTTTTCAACGTATTCAGCAGCCGGGGGGCCTAGCGTCTTCTGATGATTTAAAGGATTCATGTCATGATTATTTCGACAAATTTTACTTTGGTAGCCATTCTAGCATAACCCTCCACTTTTGCATGGGACTTGGGATAGGCAGTAGTAGTTATATATATATAAATAAATAAATTAATAACATATATATATATATATATAATTAAGAATATTTTATAAAAAAATTTTAAATTATATATTTTAAATATTTTAAATAATTATATTAATTAATAAATAAATTTATATATATATATATTCTTTTATCATATATATATATATATATATATATATATATATATATATATATATATATATATATATATATATATATATATATATATATATATATATATATATATATATATATATATATCTCTCTCTCTCTCTCTCTCTCTCTCTCTCTCCGATCTCCCAAAATCACGGAAAAAAAAATTTCTTATTTATATGAAGCATGCAAAATCACTTATTTTGACGCTATTTTCATAAAAAAAAATTTTTTTTAAATTGTTAATTAAAATTAAGATTAAATCTAAAAAAATTTGAGGATTCTGGAATTGCCTCCAAAGCACGAGGATAAACGAAATTAGGCAGACTACTCGCACTCACGCACGTCAACACATCTTAACGTAAAAGAGGTTATCTAACGGGGTTTAAGGGATCCTTTGAAGTTGCCTTAAATGACGTGGCCCTTATGGTAGGATCAATTAATTAAAATGGTATATTATTAATAGTAAAGATTATGATGATTCGAAGTAATCAAATCTCAAAAAGTAAATTAATAATCGACATATCATCAAAATTTATTTAATCAAGAGTATATTTTTGTTACAATTTTTAATTAAGAATTATTTATTCTTATTGTATGTCAAAGAATTCATAACATAAGAGTAGAACTTTATATTTTAGCTTTGTATAAAAATTTGGCATATACATAAATAATTAAAATGATAACAAGAAATTCTAGAAAAAGGAGAAAAATCAGGAGTCATAGCTAGTTAAAATGTTCCATTATAAATTTTAACTTTTTCAATAACGGGATTACAAGACTGCATTTAAGAAATCAAAATAATATTCTATACTGTGATGATAGTTAATATAATGGTTTGTAGGTGGTGGCGTCTTATAATGATTGCCGGGTTTCAAACTATTCTCTTTCTCCTCTCCGCTCCACCTTCACTTACGCCTCTTAAAATAAAAATGGGGTCTGCATTATTATAGGATTAGCATTATAAGTATTCTAAAATTTAAATAGTTAATAATTCGTTTGATCATCATGAGTAAATGAATCAATCATCTAAACGACTTGCAATTTGAATGATATTATATATATATATATATATATATAAGTAAGAAATTGTACATTTTAAAATTGTATATAAAATGACTAATATGTGTTATTAGATTTTATTATTCATTACAATTATTTTTAAATTGCACAAATTTGTAGACTCTACTTTTTTAAAAATAAACTTATATCTTTAATATGTTGTCATATATTAATGCCTTAATTTTTAATATCACATCAAAAATATCATCATCATTCATTTTTTTAAATAAAATACATCTTTTTTAGCTTAAAAAAATATCAGAACTTATCTAATTTTTGATGTTAAATTGGAAAAAAAATAAGAATTGTGTGGTACATATGTAAATCTTTCTTTTTTTTTAAGGTTTTATGCATTTCTTGGGGAATTATCTGACATCTTAGAAGATGAGGGGTTGCCATCACCCAAAAATTAATTAGTCTTTTTTTAAAAAAAAATTACGTTTCAGATATGAGTCGTTGATTTTTTATTAATATTAATATGGAAATCGAAGAGTTATTATTATTATTATTATTATTATTATTATTATTATTATTATTATTAAAATACTTGAAGAGTTTTTTTAATTTAATATTTCAATATATTTATTTATTTGAAGAATATGAAAGGGTCAATTTTCAAATTTAAATATCTCTCAATACAAAGAGAAAAAATTATATCTTTTTTTTCTCTCTTGGTGGTCTCTACTAACCTATATAATAATGCTTCAATTCTCTCTTGATCTTGAGGTTTGACCTAATTAGTCGATATCCCGAATTTAGGCTCAAGTGCTCTTCTCGGTTTCTCCAACTTTTCTTCAAATCTTTATTTCCTCCATGGATTTATATAACAGTGTATGACTCTCTTACAAGCTCCAGTTCTTCTCAATCTTGAGGTTTAAAATTGTCTTGATTATGCCTCATTTATTTTGAATTTAGGCTCAAGTGTGAAACCAAATTTCTTTATGTAATGATTTAAAACAATCATAAATAAGCAGTATATAAACCTCATTCACAAATTCTAATTTATCTCTTAGTCTGTTAAGGAATTTTCCCCTAATATATATATACTCAGCCCAACCTAAACTATTTGAATTCTTCAAAATTAAACCAACTTGATTAAAACTTAATCTATCCAAATTCATTTGGACTCCAATTCAATATGATTAAACCTTGATTGTAATTCAATTGAATCAATCCAAGTCAATTTGGGCCTTAACCCAAGTTGGCCCATTTGAATTCCCTAAGATCAAAACCCAATTCAATTTGAATTAAACCAATCCAACCCAGTCCAAATTCTTTGATTGTTCCAAGCATCCTACTATAAACATCATAACCTATCATATTCCAGTCAATCAAGCCAATCAACTCCATTGATCCAAGTTGACCCATTTGACCTAAAAGGGTTCGAATGGGCCAAAATTCAATCTAACTCAAATCAATTGCAATCAAAGCCTTCAATCAACTCTAAATCCATCATTGAATATGTTACAATATTCATATAGCCTTAATTGCACCCAATCATCCTAATTGACCCATCCAATCTATGTTCATCTAAATGACCCAATTGAGCCAAACTTCAATCAAACCTCAGTTAGACCAAACCAACTCACCCAATATCTTTCAAAATGATTGTTGATCACCACCCATCATTTAATTGCATCCAATTAGGCTTGGACAAGCCAATTTGACCATTTGACCATTTGACCCAAGTTGACCCAATTTAACGTAAAGGGTCAAATTGAACCAACTCTTATTCTAACTCAAATTGATTACAACCAATGACTTCAATCAATCATGAATTGAATATTGAATACAATCCAACCACCAAATGAAGCCAATTTGATCAAATGAACCTAGTTAGCCCATTTGGCCCAATTTAACCTAAAGGGTCAAATTGAATCAAATATCATACTAATTCAAATCAATTCAAATCAATACCTATATTCAATATCAAATGATCAATCAAACATGAACTAACCCTCCACTCAAATTAATTTTGTCCAATTGATCAAATTGATCAACTTAACCCATTTGACCTTAGTGAACTCAAATGAACCAAACTTAAATCCACTTCAAATTACATAAAACCAATTGCACCAACTCATTCCTAATAATCATTTGAATATTTTACAAGAGCTATTTCAATCCAATTTGACCAGTTGGTCAACTTAACCTAATTGAACCCATATGGGTCAAATTGAGCCAAACCCAACAAAACTTGACATGGCTCATCCTCATGACCCCATTGACTTGTCCAAGTCAACTTTACCCATTGTGGACTCAACTTAGTTTAAACCAAGTGAACCAAGGGTCTTAAATAGGACAAAAATTCTAAATAGGAAGGTTCAACCTCTCCCTTTGCATGGGGCAGCCACCTTACCTTGCCTTGAGCTCTACCAAGCTGATTAGACTTGAGCCAAAGTTGTTGGGCCCGGGCTTTGGGCAAGGAAAGGTCTCTCTCATTTGGGTTAAACTTTGGTTCACTACTTATAAGATTTTCACTTTATGGGGAGTCACCTGACTTGTCGAGCACTAAGAGAGCTCCACCTCATCACTCTACATTTCACCACCCTCTGGCCACCACTTCTAAACCAACAATTTTTGTTTATTCACATGGGGAGGAGGTCTCCTCCCCAAGTCAAATCAAATACACACACTCTTCAAATGATCCTGACTAGTCTCTAAGCATCCCTGATCTCCCTCATGCCTTCAGTCGTCGGCGAGACCGAGCTCCACCCAAACCCAAGCACCCCTTCCATCCAAAACCACCAAAACCTCACTAAACTCTAATTAATTTCTCTCACACCTTCCTCTAGCCTCGATGAATGGAAACAAATTGATTCGCAATCGATTCGAGCGCCAGAAAGCTCCGCATGACCAACTCTGGTGAGTTTCACAATGACATTTAGTCCATAGAGCCATCGACGGGGAGGCAGCTCACAATCTTCACAATAGGGCTTCGTCTCTTCAAGATGATGCTATCTCGGCTGATGGATCACCAATCTTGACCTCCGACGAGGTAAAATTCAGCAAACCATAAAAAGCTATATAATTATTGGTCTTTTTCGAAAGAAATTGTGGTTTTATGCAAATCCCACTGCAGGATCCCCTTAATTTTTATCCTTGATCATTTTGGAATCATTTTCATGATCAAACGACCTTCAACGAGCTCAAATTGAATAGTAGAAGGTGGACGGTGTCCGTCTTCTTCCAACGGATGGCACATTAAGTGATTAGAATATGATCATTTGTCAAATTTTTTATTTTATTTCCTCTAGAAACATGGGATTAATCTTGATCGTTCGATTAGAGATCGAATGGCCGAGATGAAAAACACGTCCTTGCATGACATTTTAAATAACATAATCCTGACACCACATGGAAAGCACTATCGTGTTAGCATCCGCGTGGCACCAACTGTGTAAATCGATTAATTAGATTTAAAATTATAATTAATTAGCCAGAACTTCAAAAATTCATAACTTATTGTAAAATAATAAAAAAGCAAATAAACTCATTTTGGAAAGCTTAGATAGAGGAGAATCTAGGAAAAATAAAATTTCTATATTTTTTCAAGTGAATAGTGATTAATTAGAGTTTAATTTTTTATTAAATATCTTAATTAAGCCTTAATTACTTGGCTAATTAATCTAAAAATCAGCATGTTGAATACATGGGATAATCTCTACCTCCCATAACTTTCTTGGATTAAATTTGCTATGTATATAGAGAAAATCATAATTTTAAGCTCTAATTATCTCTTTTAAGTAATTTAATAAATATTAAAATTAAAAAAAATTATGAAATTAATTAGGTAAGGTTATTTAATCATTTTAACAATAAAGATGATCAAGGAAAAAAATTGGGACCTCCCCTCCTAATTGTTTATTTAAAATCATTCTTAAGGCCTTTAATTAAATGATTAAATAATTAAATGGAATAAAAAATAGAAATTAAAATAAATAAAAATTACATTATCATAATTAGTACAACTAGCAAGATTGATTTAATTAATCCTTCTTATGTGCTTAGTTAACATAAAGGTTTTAATGAAATTATGAATTTCCATAAGCTTGGGAAATTATAAAAATAATTAGCTTAATCCTCTTAATTCAATTAATTATTTAAACATGGGCCTAATTGCATTAGAATCCTTAGAGCATTACTAATTTTATTTTTTTAATTACATCATCATGTTTCATTTTCCCTTGCTTAATGGTTAATTAAATTAAGGGACTCTTTGGGAGGGTGACTAATTGACTTGCTATTGAGCCAAATCAAATTAAGCCATAAAAGTTTACATAATTTTCTTTTGAATTCATCAACTAACCAACATGGGTATGAGTTAAATAAATTGATCTGGCTTCTCTTATTTAAGATTAAATAATCTAAAATACAAAATTTAAATCTTAAAGAAGTTTTGATTAGGCTTAAGGTCTGTTTATTTAACAAGATTATCCTTGAGCTTTAATGAAGCCAAGTATGTCATTTAATGATGTTTAATTATTTTGTTTCAATTATAATAAATTTGTATGACATGCATTTCATACATTCATAGTTTAAATTTAAAAGAACATATTGTATCTAATTGCATGATATGGAAGATAAACTATATGATGTGGCTATTATCATTTTATAAATCTTAAATTATTTTTCTCCGTTAGGTAAAAATTAGATGCTAATTATCAATTAACTGATTAGAAAGTAAATTTTTATTGTAAGTCTTACTATAATTAATGAAACCCAAATAAAAATTTATTTGTTAAGAGATAATAATGTATAACTTTTCATGATTTTATTTTATATTCATATATGTATGCATGTGTATTTAAACTTGTAAGTATATAGTTTGAACATCCAGGGAACAAATAGTTTTAAGTAGCCACAAGGAGGTTTTAGATAATCTCACTTTCCTGGTTTAACAAAGACATGTACTTGCATAACTTTTTTATCCAGTTATATGCATATGATTGGATATGAGGTGAGATGTTATTTGTTATAAATTCATACATATTCATGTTCAAGTGTGTCAAAATGAATATATAAAATGCATTTCCGTGTGTTTGTGTGTGTTTATATATATATATATATATATATATATATATATATATATATATATATATATATATATATATATATATATATATATATATATATATATATATAAAATTAAAGTTAAATAAAGTAAAATAAAAATAAAAAAATGAAATAATGTTGAATGCATTTGATGGTAACTTCATAACCTTAAGATGACTTTCATGTTTAAATAAAATTCATAAGTCAAATAGAATACAAACATGTTTGATTGAAAATAAAATTCATTAAGTAGAATTAAAGAGATTCAACTCTCTTTCTTCTATTTTACAATGAATAATTATAAACAAAAGATATTAAATATATAGTTTAAATCCAATTAAAGTCTTAAGCCAATTGAAGTGCAACTACCCTTAATAAGGAACTTAAACATTCAAACACTAGAAAATCTCAATCTTAATGCCTAAGTAAGACATACCACACTTTGACTATAGCACACACATTAACATATTGAGTCACCAATATTAGTATTAGGTAAGACTGGTGATTGTTGTGGTGATATATTTTATTTTACAATGTAATATTTTTAGACTGGATGTTAGGATTGCTTGTGCATAAACTAGATGCTAGATGATATTTTACTAGGGGATTTCTGATGGATTGTATAATGGCACTTATAATATAAAAATGCCATTTGTGCTTAAGTCCCTAATCATAATCTAATTAAGATACGTGGGCTTGGTTACTCAAGTGTAGGGTGCTAAGTCCAAATATGTGAAATATAATTGATTATCTTGCATATTTATTTAGCTAACATCTATTTTGCAGGTGTAGTTAGAGCTATTTTTTTATATAAAAAATGTAATTTTGTAATAAGATTAGAATTAGTGCTATGGGGTCTAGGATGAGTAAATTTAAATCAAGAACTTAGCTTGTGCTAGAGCACTCTAGATCTAGGTTATGAGGCAGTTTGTTTCTCTATAGATATGAGTATAAGTCCTCACCTCTTAGGCACTTCCACAATCTTTTATTATTGGAATATGAGTCCTAGCTTCCTAATAAAATTTCAACTCAAATGAAAATATATTCTCTCTTTCAAAAATGTCAAGCCTCACCATAGGGTAGATTGAAGCATCCATTAGGCTATTAACTGCTTCCAACTTATTCTCCTTTGGAATCCACAATGAAAATCTACTGATTCGAGCAATCTCACTTGATTTCCAATAATAACCAATCCTTTGATAGTCTAGTTTCTTAATATTTGGAGATATTAGTTGATTACTTAAATCAAGAGTATTCTTAGAGAATTCTCAATCCTATGATGTGATTAACTATGGAAGCTTGCAACTAAAGAATCTGGCTTAAAATAAACCCCATTTTACTTTATCTATGTAAAGTAAAGGGAAGATCTTTGGTATACATGTAGACGCATTTTCCTTGGGAGTCCTTATTAGGTGAATGAGTCCATTGCAAGGTGACATTTTTATCTTATGAGATAGTATATTATACCTTAATATCACACTCAATCACTTCAATAAGTACCCCCTAAGATTTGTGTAGTGTCCCTATGATTCTAAATTAAAATACTGCAGATTTTTTTTATGACTCTACTGGGGATAGTTCTTCTCTCCATTTTTAGTAGTCAACTCTTATCTCCAAGTATCAATTTTATATTTATACTTTGTGTATGTTGGAGATTATTTTTCTTTCTATTGGATTCCTTATCTATTTCTTCCTTGGATAAATGTTGCCAACATTCCTTAGGTTCTAGAACCTCACTCCATCAAGTTTTAGAACCTTTATTAAACTCTCAATATGTGGAAACAAATAAAATAAAAAAGTAACATGTTAGATAAATCACATAAACTCAAATGAAATTTCAAAACCTATTGAACATGATAAAGCAAAGTTCTTCCACTATCTCTAAAATTCATTTGAACTCACTCTTTGGTGAAGTTCAAATCAAATAAAGTCTCTCTCAAGATTCAAACTTCTCCAAATATAAATCTCGTCTAACATGATCAAATTTGTTAAATGAGGGTTTCAACTCAAATCCAAATAAATTGATAATGAATGATTAAGTCTTCTAATCACATACAATCCCTTTTCAAAATAGAGAGAAAATCCCCAGTTCTTCATTCCCTCAAGCAATAACATCAACACAACCATGTCTTCAGGAAAGCTCATCTTCTTATTTGCTTCCTATGTGAATTTGGCTTTGGATCAAGCCATACTCACAATCATTCTTGTCATCAAGTTTGGCATAGGCTTTGAGCACTTCAAAGTCACCTATGATGGCCCTGCCCTTACCACAATCACTAGAGAGGAGATGGCAAACAAGAAGCCACTCTTATAGTTTGATCTACAGTATGACACTGAGTTTTCCTCTTTAAAGAGGAAGGCCTTAGAGGTTCCATTGTCATGAGTCCTTATTGTGTTTGCCACCCAGTAATTAGGACTACCACCCAACACACCTCCAAAGGGAATATAATTCACCGCCGAGGTTATCCCATCCCCTTCGAGAGGTTGGGTGGTAGTTCCTCCTATCATGCCACTCTGACCAAGACCCAACACTATAATAAGAATTGTAAATTGAAGAAGTACTACAAACCCATGAGTAAGGAGATTGAGATAGCCTCCCATGTAGCTGAGGATGGTTCTCTTCATGAGACCTCTCTCATCCTTGGTGGAAGTAGGTTTCACCCTCTCTCAATTGCAGAGGGAGAAAAGGATGATAGAAGGATAGTCACATCGCCCCCATGACTCGTAGAGTATCAGACACCAGACAGGGAGAGGAGAAAGCCCTATGATGGTTTGAGGTCCATACTTAGAAGGGTAGGGAAAGCTTATGGACATTCTGAGTCAACCACTATTTATGACCTATGGCAAGTAATCTCTATGAGTGTGAGGGATTATATTCATATAGAGAGAGCCAAGAAGGCCAAGATGGTAGCCTAAGCGGGCTAGAGGGATAGGAGGAGGTTTGTTAGATAGTCAACGACCTTAGCTTTGGTAGATCACCACCCCAACTGATGAGCTGATAGAGTTGGTCGTTCAAACGTTATAGATCTTAACAGTTTTGATATGAGGAGGAGGTCTTCAATAAATGCATAGCTGGTGTAACCACCATCACACCGCTCCACTCACCACCCACCATCAACTATCCATGTCACACCATCTGAAATCCCCACCAAGTATCAAAGGTCTACATTAGGGAAGAAGCCTTCACCCCTAGTAATACGATTGCAGCCCAAGGGTCACACTTCATCTTCTCACACTAATGATGCAATGTTGAGCTCCCCTATTTGGCCTCCTACATCATTAGTGGAGAAAGAGTGGTGGCTTAAGAGTGTTACCATCACTGTATCAATTCAGTGAGGTGAGGAGGAGATGGGAGAGGATTAGAGGGGAGAAGAGAAGGTCCCCATAATGGTTGAGCTAGTTATGGTTAAAATTTTATCATTCCAGTATATCTAGCATGATCCTCCTTCAAAAGCTACAAGATATAAGATCATCATTCAAGATACATCCTTGTAGATCCTAAGAACATAGATGGTCATTCTTTTGAGAAAATCTTCGCTGAATATAAGGACGCCATCAAAGACATAGTGAGAGAGGGTAGTGAGGAAGAATAGGTTGAATTTGACATGGAGGAAGATGATCTTTTAGAAGAGCCAGCAAAAGTACACATGGTAGAGATTAGGGCTTCCTCCCATAGAGAGCAGCATCATAACACTAAAGCACATGGAGTCAGAAGGAGAAATGGACTCAACACAACGATTGTTGCAATAATTAAAGTAAAAGAATGATCAGATAGATCATATGGAGAGGAGGATGGAAGAGCTTATGCCAATTTTCTTAGCACTCTAGAGTCAGATACTAGCACCACAACCTATCCTTATAGACATCGATAAACCATAGTTATCACATACTATAGACTAGCAAAAGAATATCACTCCATTAGAAGAAGACACTAGCATCCTTCATAGGAAGGGTATAGATAGTGTAACCATTCATGAAAGAGATATTAAATTAATGATGGAATAATAAGTGAAAGAGACGTTGGCACAATCCCAAGGGGCCTCATCAATTCTAAAGGGTAGACCCTACTGAGAGAAATTTGATATAGTCCAATACCCTAGAGGTTTTGTGCCACCATCTTTCAAGGTATTTGATGATAGTGGGAACCCTGTATAATACATTGTACCCTTCAGAGCCAATTGTTGCAATATAGGTGGCAATAATGCCTTATTCTTGGGGTAGTTTGTTAGTAGCTTTTTTGGAGTTGCCTTTGATTAGTATGCCAAATTGCCCAACGATTCAGTAAAATCCTTTATTGAGTTAGAGCTTTTCATCAAAAGATTTATAGAGCTCAAATGGTAACTATAGGGGACCTCATTGTATAGAAATAAAAAACTAATGAGTCTATTATTGATTTTATTCTTAGGTGAAGAAACCTAAGTATGAAATATGTACCATAGCTCCAAGAGCAACATGCCATTAAAATTCTTCTTAAGAATATTCATGGCTCAGTTGCTTTTATGCTTAAGAAATTTACAATTAAAATATTTGAGAAGTTAATTAGCAAAGAGGCCAACCTACGAGAGGAAGTCAAACACTTACCGTTCTTTGACCAATCATGTAAGACAAAACCCTATAAGGTATTTGAGAAGAAGCCAAGAGTAATGGTAGTAGTGGATAAGGGAAAGCAACCCATGAGAGCATACCTAGGAAGGCCTAGAGTTTAGCAGCCTCCACTTCCACCTATCTGACCACCACAATAGCCTCCATAGAAGCACTACCAGCACCCACCACCAGGTAGCTACCTTTCAGCTACTCTTGCAGACAAGTTAAACAAACCATATTTGGGCTTTGAAAATTTTCCAGCAACCTCTCGATGAAGAGAGTAGATTTAAATGTTGATCAAATTTTTAGATGGCAGATGGAATAGTAGATAGGACACTACCTAGAGATTTCACCCTCATTTTGTGAGGCCTTTAGATCTAGTTCTAGATTTTCTTTAGGCGCAAGCACCTATAATTAATTATCCCTCCCAATGCTGAGAGAGAACTTTCAATTAAGACTAGTCGTTAGATCGCTAAATGTGTGGTGTATAATAGCGATAGTGGAGTTTTGGGATTTATGAAATTCATCAACCTTTACTTGAAGTAAATGGTTGAGGGAATGATGACGCACCTGATCAAGATCCCATGGTTCCATCATCTTGGGCTATCATAGTCTATAGTCTACTTTGTCAAAGGAGGTAGTTGACCCAACTTGATTGAATGATCCTTGTCAGCAGCCATAGGTTACATTGTCCAATAAAATCTTATAGACTTGGGGTGATGTTTATCTAAGGAAACAAGTTTTTAAGTCCACCTTAGCTGACGGAGGGCTTTTAGTCCTATCAGGGGACATAGCCATTGGGGGAACATACGGTCTATAGTCGTGATTGTAATATAATGGTGTCATTTGGTGGCAACCACTCAATTATAAGACTCTGGTCGTAATCGCATCATATGTCGAGCCTACTGGCCAAACCACATGGATAGAGGACATGGATCACATCCTTACTAGCATGAGATTGATTGAGAGTGAATATATAAGTACACTTGACTTAATGTGGGCTCCTTTGTGAGCTAGAGTTTTCTTAATTTATCACATTCAACAAATAATTGTGAAAGGTGAGTTGAATTTTAGCTTAAAATTTTTTAAAGATTAAATTTCATTTAGGCATTTATAGCTTAATGACATGTATGATTTTGCATTTGGATTGATACTCAATTTAAGTTAATTTGATCTAAAATTGTAATCACATTTTGATGAAAGTATCTCTCTAGTTGAAATCTTTATTCAACATAGCCATCATCAAGGTAGATGTATTATTTTGCTATTACAGATCCTGTCATCTCTATTAATTTAAAAATAGAGAATCAGATCTACTGTCATATGACAGAATTAGCATTTCATATATTTTACTAAGTTAAAATTCTTATAATATTATTATTGGATTTTGAGGTTTTGTTAGACCCTACAAGACCCAACCCGAATCAACGCAGTAGCATCCTCGGACACTAAGTTTAAGCATTCAAAGATAGTGTCGACCCATGTGGGTAATTCAACTCAGTATTAATTTAAGCTTAAGGTATTTGAATAATATTACTTATTTTGATTGAGTTTCATTGCAAGTTTAAGATTTTAGATAAAATTTTGATGGTATTTGGCAGCCTCCCGGTGTCGTCCCCGTATATGGGGCTACATAGGGAGTTGGTCTTGCCCACCATGCTAAGAAAGTCATATATGGGTGGCATAAACACCACCGCTGAATGTGTCATCCCATCATGCCAAAAAAGGCATGTATGGGTCTCTGAAGCACCTACGTGTGACACAAATTTTCCCGTCATGCCAAGAAAGGTGTGTACGGGCACTTATATACCTGCAATATTAGTTTAAATAGTTGATTTTAACTTGGAGGTTGACTTTATATTAGGATGCATAGGTCTCATATCAGTGTAAGAAAATTGACAATATTTTGGTAGCATCCCGGCTTCATCCCCATATAGGGGCTGTCTCGGATATGCTAGGCCTACCCATCATGCCAAGAAAGCCATGTACGGGTTGTATAAACACCATAGTTGAATGCATCATCCCACCATATCAAGAAAGATATGTATGGGGCTTTGAGGTACCTGCATATAACACAGATTTTCTTACCACACCAAGAAAGGCATGTACTTATATACCGCAAGTAGGCTAAATTCAAATATCTCCTTTTTGTTGTTCCTTATCACTCTGAATTTTGACAGAATTTTGGGAGCATCTCCCCTAGCCAGGGGATTTCTACCTATACTAGGCTTGCCCACCCATTTAAAAAGATGTGCATGAGTGGTGTTTTGCAACACCATGAACGTGAGTCTCCCAACCTACCCGTCTAAAAAGATGAGCATAGGCTCTTCAGGTACTTGTCAGAAAACTCAGATTTTTCTGCAATGCCAACAAAGGCTTGTACGGGTTTATACACCCACAAGCAAGTAAATTTATAACTGTGGGAAAGGAACGGGCACATGAGCATGAACACAGGGCAGGTGCACAGATGCTACGCAGCTATGAGCGTCACCATGGGACGTGACGCAGGGTGTCGGAAGAGTTATTATAGGAATTATGCCTTGGGGTGTTAGGAAGACTTGCCTATCCTTTAGCTTGAACCAAATCCTTACTTCCTTCTTCCAAGTCAAACTCCAAATTCAAATCAATTTTAAACTCAAATTTAACTCCAAATTAATTGATTTTTTCTCAAATTCAAATAAACTTCAAATTCAAACCAAATCTAAATTGAAATCATTTCCAAATCAATTGAATTTTCTCAAATTCAAGTCAACTTCAAATTCAAATCAACTTCAAATTAAAATCAACCTCAAATTCAAATCAACTTCAAATTAAATTCAAATCCAAATTCAAATCAATTTAAACTCAATTGATTTTCTCAAATCATGAATCAAGTCCAAATGATTGAAACCCATGATCCAAAATCAAATCTAAAATCCTTCCTAAACCCTTTTGATTCCATCTTATGGACTTAGCTCAAATCAATTCCAAATCACTTCAAACTCAAAAGATTTTCTCATAACCCATTTACATTCTCATTTATATTCACAAATATAAATGATATATAAATTCAAATAACCAAAATCAAATTTATAACTCAAGTCCAAATCCAACCAAAATCCAACCTATACCCTTTCATGTCAAACTCTTGAACTTAGCCAAATCAAACCCAAATTAATCCAAACTCTTGGATTTTCTCTCCAAAGAATCAATCCTTCAAATCATGAATCCAAATATAAACACAAACTTCAATCATCAAACTAAAATGAAACCCATGTTCATCCCTTTGAACTTGAAATTGTTAAATGAATCAAAACCTATTTAACTTCAAATCATTTGCAATTGGATTTATATTTCAATCATAAGTCCATATTTGAGTTCAACCAAACTTGAATCAAGCCTTGATCAAGCCAATTGACTCACTTAGGCTCACTTGACCCAAAATGACCTAAAACACCTTTTTGAGCTAAATTCTAATCCAACCCAAATTGGATTGAACTAAGCCCACCTAAGCCTCACATTGTGAACAACAATCATTCTAGGATGATCAATCACACAAATTGGGTCAAACCAAGTCAAACCTAACCTTTGACCAAGTCAACATTTAGCATAAACCAAACTTAAACTAGCCAAAATTCACTATAGGCAAAATTGATTGAAACCATTGATCTAGACCAATCTATTATCAATGATTGAACATGATCAAGCCATCAATGGAACCAAACCTAGCCAAATTGGCCTTAATCCAATTTGACCCAACTTGACCTAAAAAATTAAAATGGGTCAAATCTTGATCTAAGTCAAATTAATTGCAACCAATGGGTCAAATTCATTCTAAAGTTATTGTTGAACTTGACCAAAGCTCCAATTAGCCAATTAGACCCAACCCAGCCCAATTGACCATGAACACAACTTGACCTAAATGGTAAAATCAACTTGAAAAAAAATAAACTAAAATTGATTGAAACTAAAGCTTGCAATATATTTCAAATGATCAACCAAATCTAAACCAACCCATGACCTAACCCAATTAGGTTAAATGGGTCAAATTGGTCAACTTGACCCATTTGACCTAAGTGAACTCAAATGAACCAAAACTAAATATAAATCAAATTGAACCAAACCAATGATACACATAGGCTCCAAATGATCATTTAAACTTGACCTAACCTATGGTTTGACCTAATTTGACCAATTGGTCAACTTGACCCAAGTTGGCCCATTTTGACCTAAATGGGTCAACTTGAGCCAAATCATATCAAATAAACTCTAAATTCATTGAAAATTGGCACAACTCATTTTTCAATCATACTAAATCTGTCAAAATCAAAATATAAGCTAAATGATCATTTTACTCCTAGGTAAAAGAGTAGCCTATGATCAAATTCACTTGAAATTTGATCATATTACAACTCAAGACCACTTGACATCCTCCTAGTGGACCATTTAGACACCAAGGAGGGTGGCGCACAAGACTCAATGTGTTTGGGTCAGCCAAAACTGACCACCCCACTCAATTTTTTCCACATAGATCACCTCCCACACTCATTTTAATACATGTGCATCTCCACATTCCCACTACTCTGCCAAAACTGAATCACATGGAGCTCATAACAACCAAAATAATCCATCCAATCAATGCAATTTAATCAAAATGGCAAGAAAGATCTCAACCATCAGATCCAAGTAAGGGGAGATATACTCCCCCTCATTCCATTCCAATTGAAGACTCTTGCATTTAATTGAGCTCAGAGGATCAATGGCAAGCATCCACAAGCTTCCCTAAGGATTTCCAAGTTCATTCCATTTCTCTCTTCTCTATTTTTCCTAAGCCGAAAACATGGGAGGTGTGAAAAATTCCAAACTCACTTAAATCTCAACTAAAGTCCAATTCCTCTTGCAAGCACCATCAAGGCACCAAGTCAAGCTTACCCAAAGCTTTTTTGAAGCCTCAAGCGATGAGAAGGGAAGTTTGATCGAAGCCGTAAGCTATTGAAGCAAGCTTTGGATAATTGGAAGATCTACTATAAATTGAACCTCCAAACCTTCAATAGGCTCTGTCTCCACTAGACGAAGTTACCTCCACCATTGGAAGTGCTGATGATAGCTTCCGGTGAGGTATGAATTAAAACCTAGCTTAGGTTAAAATTTCTTTGGTCTTTTGTGAAGGGAATTGTAATCCCAATAGAATTCCACTATTGGATGTGCTTCTCCATGCTTCTTGACGGTGTGCATTGAATCCTAGCCCAATCTAAGCTTAAGTGAGCTCAGATCAAGCCATAGAGGATAGACGATCTCCGTCTTCCACAGGCAAGGGAAGGGATGAATCATGGACCATTCATCCCGCATGTTTTGGATGGACGATCCTGATTAAAATATGCTAAATTTGCTAATTAATCCCTTTAAAACTGTGGGTTTAATCCTGACCATTCGATCCTTGATCGGACAGCCCAGGGGAAAGCGTAGCGTCGATTGATGCGTTAATTGATTTGATAACTTAAATAATCAATCCCGTCATGCCACATAGAAAGTGCATGCCACGTCAGCAGCCCACGTGGCGCTGATGGGATTAGTTATCAATTAAGCTTTTTAGTTACCCTTTAATCCCTGAAATTTCCTAAAATCATAATTAAATGTAGAAAAATACATAAAATATAAACTCAACTTTTTTAAAAGATGATTAAGAGGGGAATCTAATAAAATTATTTCAAATTGATTTTGAATAGTGGATTTTCCTTAATTAGGGTTTAATTAAAAATATAATAACCTTAATTACTCCCTAATAATTTCATTAATTAATTCCAAATTTCTAGGGTATGTGGGGATTACTTGCATCCCTTAATTTTCTTGGAATTTATTATTGAGTTAATTAGGAAAATTAATTAATGAACCCCTAATCACTCTCTTAATGAAATTAAGAGTAATTAAGCATGTGAACAGTGGTTTAATCTCTTAATTGAGATACTTAAACATTATTTAAGTGAATAGAAGGCTTATGGAATGGATTTGTGATATTTTTCCTAAGTTATTCTCTAAACCCCCTTTATTTCTTAATCCAAGTATAATTAAGGATTAATCCATTAATGATCTACTTAATTAGCTTAATCAAAATTTTAAAATCAATCTAAACTCAATAATCTTAATTCTTAGGTAGATACTTAGGTGTTCAATAACTTAAGTTGCTTTTAAGGAAATCATATCCAACCCACATGTGTGGGAAGGTTATGAAAGTACTTAATTAGACCTTTTAGCTTAATTAATCAATAATTGTGAGCTAATTATATTAGACCCCTTTCTTTCTTAAGTGTATTTTTGATTTACATTCCATATGGTTGCATATCATATATTGGCTCATAATTGTTTGGTTAATTATGTTAAGGTGGTATATGTAAGGGGTAATTAATGGATTTAATTTACACCTTAACCTAAATAAAACATAAAATCAATCTAATCATTCTAAAATTAAACTAAACTAATTCACACATGTGAGAAATGGGTTAGGATTAGCAAACTCTTTTCACATTTCCTAAATTAAATCAAATTCAAAACAAAAATAAAAATCTCTTTAAGGAATTTTGATTCTTTTTGACTAATCTTATCTGATAGGATTATCCTTAAGAATTAATTAGGGTGAATGAAGTCATATTATTAAATCACTTTATTTTTTTCCAAGCATGCTAAATGATTGTTTGCCATTATTGACCTCATTTTTAGAATGAGTTCTCAACACCTCCATCTTAGGCATAAGACTTCTCTTAGACTTTACGAGTTCCTTAGTCTTAAGACACATCTAGTGATTAGGTGAACACTCTCCTCTAGCCCTAGAAGACTTAGAAAGTTTAGCCATAGGAATAGGTCATGCCTTAGGGGTGTTAGAAAAATCTCCTACCCTTTAGCTTAAACCATTCCTCACTTATCTTCTTTCAAGTCAAACTCTAAATCAATTATACTTGATTTTCTCAAACTCCAATTCTATTCCATGATTCAGTTCAATGATTGAAATCCATGAGTGAAACTATGATTGAAAGCCATGATCAAAATTCCACCAAAATTCCTAAGTCAAAATTTCATAAGTCCTTAACCCTTTTAAGGACTTTGCCAAAACTATGATCTAGACCTATTCAAATCTTTGAGATTTTCTCATGACTCATTTATATTTTCATTTATATTCACATTTATAAATGGATTATAAATTTAAATCAAATTCAAAATTCCAAAATAATTTATGAAAATTTTCCTAAATTCCTTTAATTTTCATTAAAGGACTTAGCCAAAATCAACTCCAAACCTTGATCAAACCTACTCAAAACATTGATTTTCTCATTTCTTATTTATATTTTCATATGTAAATGAAATATAAATATAACTCAATTCAATCAAAAGCAAACATTAAATTACAAATTAAAAATGCTTAAAAATCCCTTAAATCACATAATTTTTCATTAATGGATTTACTCTAAACTTTGATCAAACCACTTCAAACTCATGGGATTTTCTCAAAATATATTTGTATCCTCATTGATGTTCTCATATAAAATGGAATATAAATATAAATCAATTAAACCCAACTCATTAAATTTCTAATTAAACTTAATTAAATCCATTAAGTACCCTTTAATGGATTTAAATATAAATCAATTAAACCCAACTCAAAAAATTAAATTTCTAATTAAAAACTTAATTAAATCCATTAAGTACCCTTTAATGGATTTAACCTTAAATCATGATTAAACTCTTTCAAATTCTTGAAATTTTCTCATGTTTAATTTATATTCTCATTTATATTCACATATATAAATGAAATATAAATTCAAACAATCAAAACCAACTCCAAATATCAAACTCAAATTAAATCAAAATCAAATCTAAGCCTTTCAAGTCAAAACCTTGAACTTACCCAAAATCATTTACCCAAATAAAAAAATCAAACCCAAAACTCATTCATATTCTTCCTTTGAATATGAGATTTTCAAATAAATCAAAATCCATTTGACTTCAAACCTCTTGTAAATGAATTTATATTTCAATCATAAGTCCATAAACAAGATCAATCAACTTCAAATCAAGCTTTGACCAAGTCATTTGACCCACTTAGGCTCACATGACCCAAAGTGACCTAAAGTACCCTTATGAGCCAACTTTTTGATCTTAACCAAATTGGATTGAACCAAACTCATATGTGTCTCTCAACATGATCAACAATCATCATGAGATGATCAATCAATCAAATTGGGTCAAACTAAATCAAACCTAAGGATTGACCAAGTCAACACTTAAACTAAAATGAAACCTAACATGACTAGACTCCACTATAGGCCAAATTAATTGAAACCATTGATCTAAGTTCACTCATGACCTATGTTTGAATTTGACCAAGGCAACCTTTGAGCCTAACCTAACCCATTTGGCCCACTTGACCCAAGTTGACCCATTTTGACCTAAAGGGTCAAAATGTGTCAAAACTTGATCTAAGCCAAATTGATTGAAACCAATGGGTCCAGTCCATCCCAAATCACTTGTGAAACTTGACCAAAGCCTCAATCGGCCAACTAGACCCAACCTAGCTAATTGACATTAGACCCAATATGACCTAAAAGGGTCATGTTGAGCCAAAATTGAACATATCCCAAATTGATTCAAAATAAAGATACCAATCCACTCCATATGACCAACCAAACCTAAATCTACCCTTGACCTAACCCAAATAGGTCAAATAGGTGAAATGGGTCAACTTGACCCATTTGACTTAAATGAGTCATATGAGCCAAAACCCAACATATACCAAATTGAACCAAACCAAAGGCACCAAAATATTTCAAATGGTCATATGTACTTGACCCAACCCTTGGTTTGACCCAATTTGACCTATTGGTCAACTTGACCCAAGTTGATCCATTTTGACCTAAATGGGTCAACATGAGCCAAACCCTATCAAATGGATTCCAAATTCTTTGAAACTTGACCCAACCTATTTTATCAACATACCAAACATACCAAAATTGAAAAATAGCAAAATGACCATTATACCCTTAGGCTGTAGAACAAATTTTGGCCTAGCCCATGGGTATTTTGGTCATGCACTCATCACAAACACTTGAGGCTCTCCTAAAGCATCAAGGGGACCTAGATGAGTGGTGCACCCAACCCAATGGGTTTAGGTCAATCCATTTGGCCTATGGACCAAATCCACCCATAAGCATGAAATTGAATTTTCAAACTCCCCCCAAACCTTAATTGAATGCTCATGGGAATTAGGCTTCCACTCCTTTGGCCAAATCGACCATGTGCACACCTGTAACCACTCAAAAAACCCACTCAATGGGGACAATTGGATCAAAATGGAAAGCATAAGCTCAACCATCCTATTGCCATAGGGGGAGATATACTCCCCCTAATTCACTAAAATCATAACTCACTCACAGTTGATTGAGGTCTAAGAAGCTTTGGCAAGCATCATAGAGCTTTCCTAAGGCCTCCAAGAGAGATTTATAATTCATCTTGTTCGATTTTGCACAGTGTAAAATAGGGGAGCTCACCTTGACTTCCAAAATTCTCCACACTTGATCCCACTTCAATTCCTCCTACACTCATCATCCAAGGACTAAGTCGAGCTTGCTCAAGTATTCAATTGAGTTCTAAAACCAAAGCGAAGGTAAATTCGATCAAAGCTGCAAGGGGAGTTAAGGGGAGTTGGTCCACCCACTCATCTACTCATCATCAAGAGCTAAGAACCTCAACAGGGCTTCGTCTCCACTAGACGAAGCTACCTCATTGATCCTAAGTGACGGTGATCATCTTCGATGAGGTTAGTGAATTTTTGACCACTTAGGCTAAGGTGTGTTGGTCTTTTGTGAAGTGGATTTTCATTTCATAGGATCTTAGTCATTGGATTGGCCGCTCTAATCCTTTAGATGGTGTGTGTTAAATCTTGTTTGAATCCATGAGAGATCGAGCTTGGATCTTTCCTTGGATTTTGAATAGCTCACATTCCTTCTCAAGGAAGAACTCAGCCAATCTTAGCCATCCATCCATGCATGTTTAGATGAATGACTTAGATTATTTCCCACGCTTTAGAATTCATTTCCCCTTTTAAAACTATGGGTGTATCCTCTATTGTCTGATCTTTGATCGGACGACTAAGGGTAAAGATGCGTGCGCCTCTGTCACCTCCCTTGATTTGATGGGTTAAGTAATGGCTCACAGCGTGACACGTATAAAGTGCGCTGATCGTTGCCACCACGTGTCATGCCGTGGGTAGGGCATTAAAGGGGGATTAGTTATTTTATTAATTAATTATTGATTAATGCTATGGCTACTAAAATTGTAACTCCTCATAAAAATCAAAAAATAAAAGAAAAAATGCCTTGGATAGATAATTTCACCTAGAATATTCTAAAATTGACTTCAATATATTTTGATTTTCTTTTTTTCTTTGAATTTAGGTTTATTTGGGAATGGTAATTAGCTAATTGCTTTCTAATTAATCCCTCAATTAATTTTAAACTTTTAGGGATCATTTTAGGGGATGACCTTTGCCTCCCCTAATTTTATTGAGATTTATTGAGGCCTTGATTAGGGACATTGCTAGCTCATTCCCTAGTTACCCCTTTCATATAATTAAGGGTAGTTAAGATGTAATTAGTAGAATTTTTTATGTTTAAGTTAGATTAAGGTTAGACCCAGTGAGTAGGGGTTTTAGGGAATAATTTTGGGGTATTTCCTCTAAGCTATTCCCTAAACCCCCTTTTTTTCCTTAATCCTTTTCTTAATTAAGGGCTAAACCATTAATTACCCTTTTAAATAATTTTCAAAAATTCTAAAAATGTCCAAAACTTAATTAATCTACCTTGGGTAAATACTTAGTTGTTCAATAGCCTAAGTATAATTAAGAAAATTAAACCCCCTCTCATAAGTGTGAAGGGGTATTTTAAAAGTACTTAAGCTAAAATCCCTTAGCTTAATTAACTTTTAATTGTGAGCCAAATTGCATTCACCTTTTCATTACTAGGTGCATTACAAATTTATATACCTTGTGGGTTTTATGCCATCTCATTAGATCATAATTACCTAAGTTAATTTTCCTAATGTGGTATAGGTAAAAGTTAATTAAATCACTTAATACATACCTTAACCTAATCAACACTTAAAAATGGATTTAATTATCTAAAAATTAAACCAAAATACAAAACACGTGTGGGAATGGCTTAGAAACAACAAACTTATCTCACCCTTTTAAAATTAAATTAAACTTCAATCAAACAAAAAAATTATTTTGAATTCACTTTGATTTATTCTAAGTTTTCTTATTATTTAAGAGTGACTTTAGAATTAAGTAAAATGAGTTTGTTCATGTGATTATATTGCTTTAGATCTTTCCAAACATATTAAATTGTATGCCATGTGACTTATGCATCCATGATTTCATGTTTTCAAAGTTTTAAAAGAATTTGTTTACTTTATGTCAAATGTGCATGTGTTGGCTAAAGTAAAATATGAGTAGCTATTATCAGCTAAATATAAAGTATTTTCAAAACCTATAAATAAAACATCAAATATGAAAGTATGTTATTCTTATAATTTAATTATAAGCTTGCATGTGATGAATTATAAAGCATGTTTAGTGTAGAATTTCCTTTCTCACTAATGTTAACATAGCTTTGAAAATGGGTTAGTAAGATGTGGGGTTCATTTGAAAAGAACCCAACACTTACTTAATTCTAAACCCTATTCATCTCTATGCTCTCACTTAAGAAGGATTGCCTACACTTGCATGAATAAATTACATAAATAAAATAAAACCGTTAAGCAAACTTTTACATATTCTTTTCTTTTTCATTTCGTTTCCTTTATATATATGTTAGTAGTTAAAAAAAGTGGTATATTAGTCTGGACAACCCCAAGGTTGCAAGGCTTTAAGTAGCCCTAAGTAAGTTTTGTACCTTACACCTCTGATTAACAATGGTGCTGTACTCACTTATGCCTTTCTTACTTTCACGCATGTATGTGAAATTTTGGTTAAGGAAAACCTTTTCTACTTAAAAAAACCTATGCATCCAAATCTTCTAAATTTTCTTAAATGAATTACTTAGCATGCATCATGAAGTGTGTTAATTGTCTTTATTTGCATGTACAGATATGCTTAGGGTCCATCCATATGCTTGTTATATATGTTGGGAAAGAATTGAAGTATTGTATGTTATGTGAATTTTTGATTCATTTTTATCTTAAAATAGCTTTCTTTTTGAATAGGTTTGTTCAGAGTTAATCTAACTTTAAGATTAATTAAAAGATCTAATCAAAACATTCACCTAAATGGAACTAAAATATGAAACTTACATTAGAAATTACTTAAGGATTAGGGAAGGAAAGAGAGGTTCCCTTCTCTTTCCCTCTCTTTATAGGTTCCACTTAAAACCAAATTAAAACATGAAATAAAATAAACCCAAAGTCACTAAACAACTTAAATGAAACCCACCTCTAAGTTGAGCATGTTTTTCACACTTAGAAAATTCAAACCTAAAGTTTTAAGCTAAGCATGCTACACAAACCTTCAAAGCACACACATTAGCCTAAGTCACCACTTCTAGATTTAGGTTAGGTTGGTGTATGGCTTGATGTATATTTTATTCTATGATGAATATTTTAGACTAGATGTTAGGGTGTATGCTCGTAGAATGAATGGTAGGATGTGCTTAGTCTAACTATTCTTTTCTCAGAGGATTATAAATAAAAATATAAATGCTTCTTGCTTGGTGACTTAGGCCAAGTCACCCATGTGTAGGTGACCAATATACATGCTTGGAATTTGTGTGGTGTGATTTGACTAACCCGTGTTTTGCAAGTGTTAGCTATATTTCCCTTTTTCTTTTTATGTAAAAAGTTTATATATTTAGGATTATGGGAATGATTTGTTATGGGGGATTAGGATCAGCATTGGTCATAAGATCCCATCTTATGCACCATGTGAAGCCTTGGAGCATCTACCATTCAACCATCTAGAGGAAGATCCAAATGAAGATCCAAAGAAGAAAGAAAGAAAGTAGAAAGAAAGAAGAAAGAAGAAAGAAGAATAAAGCTTGAAGACCCCCATAATAATAAATTTATTTTGCTTAAATGTAATTTAATTCATTTGAAATTTTGGTTGTATAAGGGTAGAACTCGGTTACACAATTTGATATTTTTTGGGTTTGTGTGGTGGTACCCGACCAAAAATGACCATTTATCCTTTTTGTGCTAGTTTTATAAATTGATTGATGTTTATTTAACTTGTGCATTAAGTGGCATACTTTTCCTAGTTTCTTCCTTGCTTTATATATGGCTTGGATGTGGATTAAGATCTTTAGGGGGAAAAAATCTTTTACCCAACTTAAAAATTTAAATTAAAATTAAACAATTCATAACCTCACCTAATGCTTATGATTAAAATCAAGATAAAAGAATTAGAAACCCCTTAGCTGGATGAGTTATTTTATTATAATACCATGCAGAACACATCTTATTTCACTCTTGATTGGAGGGCTTCCATCTTTGCTAGAGAACCCGACTTGACCTTTGAGGGTCGTGGTGGAAACTCACCTCCTAAATTTCAAGCTAATTTTGGCCAACAATCTATTTTATCAAACATTAGTCATAAAAAGCCTATTAGCCCAAGTCAAATTAATTATCCAAAATGAAATTTTAAATACATTAGATTTAGGTCATTTGATGCATGTCCCTTTACATGATCTAGTCTCTTTAGGGAGTGAGTTTAAGAACTTAGTCTCTTTCTAAATAAAAATAACCTAACTATCTTGCATAAGAATAAAGACTTAACTACATGTGTTTAAAATCGTAGGAGGAGTTAGTTCGAGGCCAGCCCCAAGCAATTGTAAGTCTAAGTTGTTGGGTGGTTTGTCCTTTCTTATGGAGGTGAACTAAATATCCATTTTCGCCTTAGATTTAGGTTATGCTTCCGGCCCTTGCCAAAGCTCCCTAGATTTAGGTTCTAAGGTTGCTTCTCCCCTTTGTGAGCCACAAGAATAATTTATCACCTCTTAGGCATATCTTTAATCTTGTGTTAAGGAATCCTAAGTCCTAAAATTCTAACAAAAAATTCAACTCAAATATACTAAATCAATTTATCAAATGTAAAGCCCAATTCTAGGATAGTTTGAGATGCTGGTAAGTTTCTAGCATCATGAGCATCTCCTACTTATTCCTATTTTGACTTCGAATAACTCCCTCTCTTGATCAATCCCATTTGATCATCAAAAATAAAACTAATCGATTGATAGTCTTTCTTATTGAAATCTTTGAGACAATGATCATTTACCTTAATCTAGAGTTTTCCTAAAGGATCATGTCCTTTAGGATGTAATTATGGGGCTTGCCTATATAGAACTTAATGAACTTTGAAATAAACCCTACTTTACTTTTCATGTAAAGTAAGGGAAGAATCTCTGGTACATATGCAGACCCATCATCCTTAGGAGTCCTTATTGAGGTGATTGGTTCCATTAAAGGGTATTGACTTTTATCTTTTGAGATAGTACACTATACCTTGATGACATACCCGATCACTTGAATAAGTACATCTATGGATCTACGTGGCATCTTACTAAGATGAATTTCTATAAGGTCTCCTCTTTCTTCTTTTCTCCACAGAATTGAATGGTGACTCATTTTAAGAGATTTATAAACCAATAGCCATAAGAAATCATGCATTCATATCCTTTAAAAAGTTAAATAAAAAAATATTTCCTTTATGCCAAATTGCATGTTTTGGTTGAAGTAAGAATATGAGTGGCTATTATCACTATTAAATCAAAAATTATTTTCAAAACCTACAAATCAAACATTATAAATGAAGATATGCTACTTATAAATACTTATAAGCTTGCATGTAATTATAGTATAAGATGTGTTATGTGATTTTCTTCTCTTAACATGGTTTTGAGTAGGATTTACAAAGTGTGTAGTTCATTTGAAATGAACATAACACTTGCTTAAATCTATTCCATATACACTTCTATGTTAAGACATAAGAAAGATCTTCACATTTACACATATAGATTGAATAAATCAAGCAAAAATAAAAATCTTTTGCATGATTCTTCTTCTATTCATTTATTTTTGTATATGCACATGTATTTAAAAAAAGTGGTATATCAGTCTGGACATCCTGGGGTTGTGAGGCTTTAAGCAATCTCAAGTAGGTCTTGTATCTTACACCTCTGGTGTAGAAAATAATGACACGTACTCACTCATGTCTTTTATACATGTGTGCATATAAGTAATAGATAAAGGAGGCCCTCTTTTCTACTTAAACAAAATCATGCATTTATAAAAAAAATCTAAATTTTCTTAAACAACATCTCTTTGCATTAATCATTAAGGCCTGCTAAGATTTTGCATTACATGTATAGATATGCTTAGGACATTCATATGCATGGTATACATATTAGAAAGAAATAATTAGTTGTGTGTTATGTGATAAAAATTCACCTTAATTAGTCTTAAGATGCTTTTCTTATTGAATAGGTTTATTTGGAGCAAATCTAAATTTAGGATTATTAAAAATACATAATAAAATATTCATTAAAGAAAAATCATTAATGAATCTATCTTAGAAGTTGCTTAAGGTAGGGATGAAAGAGAAGTTATCTTCTCTTTTCTTCTATTTACACCACTTAGTAACTAAGTGTAGGTTCAATCAAACCAAATCAAATCATCAAATAAAATTTGCAAATCAACTAAACCACTTCAAATAAAACTGCCCTTCTAAATTGAATCTATCACACTTAGAAAATTCCAACCTTAAAGCCTAGCTAAGACATGCCACACAAGCCTTAATGGCACAGAATTTTAGCTAAGTCACCATTTCTATCTCTATGTTAGGGCGATGCATGGTTCGATGTGTGATTTTATTTTGTGATGTAATGTTTTTAGGCTGGATGTTAGGGTTTATATGCGTAGACTGAATTGTAAGGCGATCTTAGCTTAATCATGTCTTCTGCAAGAGATTTTTCTTAAGGGGCGCTGTAATAAAAATATAAATGCTTTTATTGTGTAGGTTGCTTATTCCCCTAAGCATAATCCAACCTAGGACAGGTGGACTTGGTTACCCATGTGTGGGGTGCTAAGTCCAAATTATTCATATACATGCTTGGGTTGTGTGGTATGTTTAGCTAATCTCTATTTTGCAGGTTTAGTTAGATTTATTATTTCCATTTTGATGTAATTTTATAATTAAGATTTTGAATGAATGTTATGAGGGATTAGGATGAACATTGGTCATAAGACTAAGTTGTATGCACCATGTGAAGCCTTGGAGCAACCACATTCCAACCAAGCCAAAAGAAGATGAAAAAAAAGAAGAAAATCAAAATGAAGAATGAAGAAATGAAGAAATAAAGAATGAAGACCCCATAACATAAATTCCTTCTAACTTATAATTATTCATTTGTAATGTGGGTTTTATAAGAGTAGATCTCGGCTATCCATTTCTTTTCGGGTTTGTACGGTGGAGCCCGACCACATCGGGCTTTTATTCTTTTGCACTAGCTTTATAAATTATTTGATATTTATTTAGCTTATGCATTAAGATGATATGATTTTCTTAGTTTATTTATTGTTTGATGAATGAATGGATGGCACCTTATGAAAAAATAAAAATTTTATCTAGTTAATTAACTCAAAATTAAAATTAAATAACTCATGACCTCATTTAAAGCCTAGGACATAAATCAAGATAAAAGATTTAGCAACCCCTTAGCTGGATGTTGTTTGTCTCACATCATGCATACAAATCATCTTGATTCACTATTGCTAATGTAGGGCTTCAACATTTGCTAGAGAAAATGGCTTGACCTTTGAGAGCCATGGTGGAAACACACCTCCTTCTTGCTAATTTTGGCCCATAACTAATTTTTCATGCATTAGACATATGAATCACATAGCCTGTGTCAAATAAATTGTCCAAAAAAAAAATCAAAATAAAACTTAACAAAAATTTGCATTAGATTAATTCATTACTCATGCCGTACATAATCTAGTCTCTTAGAGAGTGTGTTAAGGACTTAGTCTCTTTTCTAAATAAATAATAGCTTAGCTATATTGCAAAAGCATAAGACTTGCCTACATTTATTTAAAATCGTAGGAGGAGTTAGTTGGCATCCAAACCCAAGCGGTTGTAAGCCCAACAGTTGGGTGATTTATCCTCTCTTATGGAGGTATACCATATACCCATTTTCACCTTAGATTTAAGTCGTGCTTTGGCCCTCGCCAAAGTTCCCTAGATTTAGGATCTGATGTTGTTATTTCTCTTTGTGGGCTTCAAGTATAAATCCTCACTTCTTAGGCATTTTCATAACCTTGTATTATGGAATTGTAACCCCTAGATTTTTAATAAAAATTCAACTCAAACAATAAATCTCCTCAATTTCAAATATATAAGGCCCAACCATAGGATAGTTTGGGATGCTCACCAGGCTTCCTAGTATCATGAGCATCCCTTACTCATCTCTTTTTGGTTTTGAAAATAACTCTCTCCTTTTGAACAATCCCACTTGATGTTCTAAAAATAACCAATTTGTTGATAGTCCTATCTTTAAAATCTTTGGAGATAATGATCATTTACCTTAATCAAGAGTATTCCTAAGGAATCTCATTCCTTAGAATGTAATTAAGTATGGGGCTTGCCTTTATAAGTAACTTAACAAACCCGATTTAAAATAAACCTTACTTTACTTTTCTATGTAAAGTAGGGAAAGAATCTCTGGTACATTTGAAGACCCATTATCCTTAGGAGTCCTTATTAGTGATTAGGTCTACTGTAGGTTGGTGACTTTTGTCTCTCGAGACAGTACACTATTCCTCAATGTCATACCCGTTCACCTTAATAAGAACATCTGCGAATCTACGTGGTGTCGAAACAAGTGTGTAAATTTTGTTTTCATTTTACCCCTCAAAGGTAAGATCAAGATAAAAAAAGAAAACATCACACAAATCTAGTGATTAGGTGAACACTTAACCTAAGCCGGAGACTTAGAAGGGTTAATCATAAGATTATGCTATGCCTTAAGGCTTAAGGAAATTACCTATGCTATGGCCTAAACACAATCTAGATATACTTTCTCAAATCAAACCTATATTCAAATCTCAAACCAAACCTTAAATTTAATTCCAAATTCCAAATCCATATCCCAAATTTGACTCTAAATGATTGAAACCCAAAATCAAATTCAAATCCTAAGACCCTTCCTAAGCCATATGAACTACCTTCATAAGCTTAGCCAAAAGCCCCTTTAAATCAAATCAAATTTAATTGATTTCTTTATAAATCAATTGTTCCTTCATTTATATTCACAAATATAGAAGAAATCCATATCATAATGACCAAAACTATATCTAGAATCAAATCTAAACTCAATCTAAGCCCTTTGAGCCAATTCTTTGGACTTAGCCAAATTCCATTCACATCAAGTCAAAACCAATGAAATTTTTTTTTGAATCAATCGTTCATTCAGTTATCTACCCAAATATAAATGAAACCTATAATAATCAAATAAAATTGAAGCCAACCCAAGTCAAACCCAACCTAGCCCTTTTGACTTGAAAATTTTAAATGAGCCAAAAAGCCCTTAGACTCCAAATTGATTACCGTTGAATTTAAATTTCAATTTAGGGCTCATATATAAGTTCAACAAAACTTGAATCAAATTAAAACAAAATTAATTGAGCCACTTAGGTTCACTTGACCCAAAGTGACCTAAAGGATCCATTTGAGCTAACTTCCAATCCAACCCAAATTGGATTGAGCCAAGCTCACTAAAACCTTCCACCATGATTGTTGATCATCCTATGTTGATCATCCTAGGATGATCAATTGCAATTAATTGGGTCACACCAAGTCAACTTTATCATTTGATGAAGTCAACCCTTAGCCCAAATGAACCAAAACTAGTCAAAACTCATCCTACATAAAATTGATTAAAACCAATGATTTGAATCAACCCAAAATCAATATTTAAATATGACTTGACCACCAATTTAGCCAAACCAAGTCTAATTAGACATTCGATCCAAGTTGACTCGAATTCACCTAATGGATCAAATTTGATCAAATCATGATCTAACCCAAATTGATTGTAACTAATGGCTCAAGTTCATTTCAAATTGATTACTGAACTTGACCAAAGTCATAATTGAACCCAATTTGATCAATTGAACAATTTAGCCCAAATTAGCCTAAAGGGTCAATTTGGCCTAAATTAAAATTAAATCTAAATTGATTCAAACTAAAGACTACGTTCATCTTTAATTAGCCAATTGAACATGAATCAACCCATAACCCAAGCCAAGTTGACCAAATTTGGTCAATTTTTTTCAACTTGACCCATTTGACCCATTTGATTCCAAATGAGCCAAAATCAATCCTAAGCCAAATTAAACCAAATTGATCATACCAAAATACTTCAAATCATCATTTGAACCTAGCCTAACCCTTAGTTTGGCCCAATTTGACCAATTGGTCAACCTAACCCAACATGACCCAATGTGACCCATATGACCCAAATTGAGCCAAGTTCCTTGAAACCAAGCTATCACCCATTGGGGGCTGATCAAACCTTACCCAAACCCATTTATAATTAGCCCAAAATCAACCCAACCTAATCAAATTCCACATAAGATTTCACCCAACCTCATTTAATTCTCCCCATCACATGCATTCAACTCTCCCAATGACATTCAATGGGGCTGATCATATGGCAGTAAAAGAGGACTTTGGAGCTAAATCTAAAGTCCTCAATCAAGCCATCATCCATCCCAACCATGTCAAACAAAATGACAACACTTTGGAGCCAAAAATTGAAAGAAGAGGTAGATTTTTGGCCACATTAAAACCAAGAGAGTTAGAAGCAAAAAAGTCATTTTATTCCTCTCATTTTCATCCCTTAGAGTTCCCAAAGAAACTAGCCACCACTTTTCCACTTTTCTTGAGCTAAAAACATCAAAATTGGATGAATTCTAGTAAGGAAGTGGTGGTGCTTGAAGAATACATCATTTCAAAGTGAAGGCGAAGGCCACACTTATTTCAAAGCTTTCTCTTGCACTCGCTTGGATCTTCACCGCTGCTGGAAACTATCCCTAGCGAGGTAATTTTGCCAAAATTTAGTTGACCTTAGGAACTTCTATTTGTATCGATTCTTGTACAATTTTTAAGAGTTTTCTTAGATAAGTCTTACATTTTTCATTATATTTAGTCCTAATACGAATCGAAAGATTTTTTTGATGAAAATGGCTATGAAAATAAGCCCAATCGAATAGTGTTCTACCACTTAGGTATGAAAATCACCATGAAATTTGGTTTAAAATCATGAAAAATCCCTTCAAATGAATAGTGTTCTACCACTTTTTCACCAGAGTTCCGCCCGATACCGTTGGGTATCGATGGCTCGATCATGATCACGCCGTTTGGATCGATTGTGGTTCGACGCATCATTCGCAGATCTAGATCATGCGGTTTAGATCTGCGGATCATGCAGTTCGGATTTGCAAATCACGTGGTCTAGATCATGTGGATCGATCCGACAGTCCAATTCATGCATCCTTATCCTTTTCCAACTCTTCGACTAATGTGGCATCGCGCGGGCCATTTGCAGGACACCTTGTTCCATGCGGAACACTAGCACCCAATTGTGCGGTGCCCCATGACACCGCTACCACAAGGCACCTATGGTCTTAAGTATGGGAAAATCATCTATTTTTTAACTTTAAAAATTACTTAAGTGTCCCAAAACTTTGCAAATTCATAAAAAATAAAATACTTAGCAAAAAATTATAAATAAGTGCTCACTGGATCCATCTTTTCGCGAGGAATCCAATGAACCACAAATATCTAAATTCCAAGAATGGTTTGAGCTTAATTTAAGTTTTAGTGAAAATTAAATTTCATTAATTACTCTAAAGATAAAAGTCTGATTGAATTGAAATTTTGAGAGATTGAAATAAGAGTTAAAACACACCTATCATAAAAATCACAAGTGAAAAGAGCTTTTGGATTGGGAGAAATTAAAATTTTAAATTCAAATTGTCCATTTTAATAGAACAAATCAAATAAAACCCATAAAATTATAGAAAAATTTTCAAAATAAATTAAATCACTTCAGTTAACAACTAGGACCCTTAAGAAAATAATGTGATTTTCTAAAGCCTAATTAACCTTAGACAAACACTTAAGATTAAACTTTAATGAATTAAGAAATTAAGCAAAATATAATCTAAAAATAATTTAAATACAAAATCAAAATTAAAAATGATATAACACCCAAATTATTGGTAATCAATATTTAAATCAGAAAAATATCATATATTACTAAAATAAAATTAAAATTAACTAAATTTAATTGAGTTAATGAAATTTAGTTAAATGATGAGATCTTTAAATCAAACTCACAATTGAATAAATCAATAAAACTTTGATATAAAACCAAACTAATCTTGTCAAACTTATACCATGCATTGAATCTTAATCATACGAAACTACTTAACAAATTAAAACAAATTAAATATTAATTATTAAATAAATAAAAAAAATCAAATTGATTAATAAACTAATTCAACATAATCATCGATATTAATCAAATTAAACTAAATAAAGAAAAGCAAACTTAATTAAGATATAATTAAATCACATTTAAAATCAATCTATTTGGAATAAGATGATTAATTAGCCATTAATAAATAACAACAACTAAATCAAACATGAATGAAATCTAATGAACATAATAAATGAAGAAAATCTAACTATGATTATGAATAATGCTTAATTGAAATAAAAATAAACAATTAACTCACTTAATCTAATCAAACACTTAATTAAATAAAATTTAAGTAAAACACTTAATTAAACTTATTAAATCAAACCATCCACATATTGGTAATTAAGTCATTAATCTCTAATTAAATAAACATTTAAATTAATGATTTAAAATTTTAATTACCCTTAATCAAACTTAATTAATTAAAAATTCAATGAATTAATCCATCATCTTAATGAATCAAATTAACATTATAAATCACTTAAAATTAATTCAAATCAAATACTTAATTAATCCACCAATTAATTTGTTCACACCTCTTAAATAAACTAATAAGTTAATCAAATTAATCAATTAAACTTAAGCTTGATAAAAACATAAAATGCAATTAAATACCAATCAAATCCTAATTTAAACTTAGATCATTAAGTCATTAATTACAACATCAACCTAAACAAATATAAAAAAAAAATTAAAAATTAAACAAATCCTTATTTAATTTAATAATTAACATAAACACACTTCTTAGTTAAAGTAATTATATAATCACATTGAACCTAAGAAAACCTATAGACTAAAAAACTAATCAAATCAAATTAAATCAAATAAAGAAAGACTCTCATCAATTTAATATGTAATCAAATCAAATCTAATTCAACCTACCTAAATAAGATAAACTAATTAATTATTAAAATGTGTAAAATCAAAACATAAATTAAAATCTAATAAAAATGATAAATAAATAAAATTAAAATGAAATTCTAATCATAAATAATCAAACTAAATTAAATCAAAGCAAACTTTTAATTCATTTTATCCAATCAAACTATAAATAAATAAACCATAATCAAATCAAATAAACATAAAATTAAATATAAACTCTAAAGTTATTAAATCAAACACAATTACTCTTAATTTCAAATAATATCAGTCAAATAAAAAAAAACTCAATAAAAAACAAACTTATTGAATTAAGATAGATATTAATCATCAAATCAAGAGATAATATATACATAAACAAAATGGCTAAATTGAAGAAGTTTAACCCTTAATTGAAATTCAAATAAAATAATACATTAAACTTTAAATAAATCATAAGTAAATTAAAATACATTCACCAATCTAAATCAAACTTAAATGGAATAATGAAATTAATGAATCTAAACAACATTGAAATGATATTAATCATATGAATTAAGGAATTAAATTAATACCCAAGGGAAAGAAACTATAGATTGAATTAAAGGAAATTGAATTATCAAGATTTAATTAAATCAACACTTATAATCTAAAATTCATCAATTAAAACACATGGATTTAAACAAACTTAAACTTTTAGATATTTGGATATTGAATTATCAAGATTTAATTAAATCAACACATTTAATCTAAAATTAATCAATAAAAAATATAAGGATTTAAACAAACTTAAACTTCATTAGATATTAAGGATATTGAATTATCAAGATTTAGTTAAATCAACACATTTAATCCAAAATCAATCAATCAAATACAAGAAGATTAAATAAATTCAAATTCTAAATTTTAAATAAAATCAAATAAATTACAAATTCAAATGGGCTAGTTAAGATACTTAAGGGCCTTAGTTAGACTCTTTAGGAGTTAAGATGTAGAATAGGGTGAGTTCCGTCAACAAAGGGAATTCATTCTACTCTTTATTTTTGAAAAACCTAAACATCACTTTAACCAAATAAAAGTGAAATAAAAATAAAAAATAAATCATCAAATCATTTGAATTGAAATCACCCAATGGTAAAATTTAATTAAATTCAAACTTCAAATTGTAACTTAAACTAAATAAGAAGAAAGTCTTTACAAGCCTTCTTGACACACTAATTATTTCTAGTCACCGACCTCTTAAATAATGCATTGATTATTTGTATGATGTTGTATTTTATTTTGTGATGTAATATTTTAGACTACATGTTAGGGTATATGTTTTATAGACTAGATGTTATGCTGTTATTAACCTAATCATATTTTCTGGAGGGGGTTGTGCTAAAGGGGATGTTGTAATAAAATTATAAATGCTTTTGTTGTGCAGGTTGCTTAGCCCCTAAACATAACCCATGTTAGAACATGTGGGCTTGGTTACCCATGGTGCTAAGTCAAATTATTCATATAACAGGTTGTATGGTGTCCAGCTAACATTTATTTTACAGGTGTAGCTAGATATAGTTTTCCTATTTTTAATGTAATTTTGCATTAGAAATTAGGATTAATGTTATGGGGGATTAGGATGAACAATGGTTAAAAGGCTTAGTCCTTGGGGTTCTCTATGATGCCTTTGGAGCAAATCAAATCAAAAGGAAGAGAAGGAATAAATGAAAAAGAAGAAGACCCCCATAACATGTATTATTTTTATAATCTAGGTTTTATAAGGGTAACTGCCCTTTTTTTTCTCTTTTGGTATGACATAACCGATCAAGACCGGCTTTTTCTTTTACGATAGTTTATAAAATTGTTTGATGTTGTATTTAGATTGCTCACTAGAATTGCATGCTTTTTCTAATTTCTTCATGTTTGATGTTTGAATGTGTGACTGGATGCGAGGCTCTGGGATGAAATTAATTTTTCTAGCCCAATTAACAACTCATTATTAAAATTTTTTAAAATAATTCATAACCTTGCTGTGGTGAATAAATCTCTTACACGGAGTCACCTTTCTAATCTGTGGAGAAAAAATGAAGAGACCTTATAGAAATTCATCTTAGTAAGATGTCACGCAGATTCATAGATGTACTTATTCATGTGAACAGATACGTCATCAATGTATAGTGTACTAACTTGAAAGATAGAAGTCACTACCCTTTAATGATACCAATCACCTCAATAAGGACTCCTAAGGATGATGGTGCATCATGTACATATTCTTCCCTACTTTAAATTAGGTTCATTAAGTTCTCTACAGGCAAGCCCCCATAGTTAATTACATCTTGGGATGAGATCCTTAGAAAAATTCTCGATTAAGGTAAATTATCATTGTCTCTAAGATTTCAATAGGAAGGACTATCAATCAATTAGTTTTATGAAAGAACAAATGGGATTGATCAAATAGGAGTTTATTATCAAGCCAAAATGGGAATAAGTAGAGATGCTCACTGTTAGAAACCTAGCGAGCATGTCAAACTATCCTAACATTCTACTTTACATTTTAAAAATTAATTTAATTTGTTTGAGTTATATTTTTCATTAGAATTTTAAGAATTAGGATTCCTTAACACAAGATTAAGGAAATGCCTAAGAGGTGAGGAATTATGCTTATGGCCCACAAATAGGAGAAGCAACCTCAAAACTTAAATCTAGGGAGCTTTAGCAAGGGTCAAAAGCACAACCTAAATCTAAGGTGAAAAATTGGTTTGCCTCCATAAGAAAAAGACAAACCATCTGATAACTTGGACTTACAACTACCTTGGCCAACTAACTCCTCCTATGATTTTAAATACATGTAGGCAAGTCTTTATACTTATGCAAGATAGCTAGGCTATCTTTATTTAGAAAGAGACTAAGTCCTTAAAATCACTCCCTAAAGAGACAAGATCATGTAAAGGGACATGCTTCATATGACTTAAATCTAATGCATTTCAAATTTCATTTTATTTCATTTTTGGACAATTAATTTGACTCAGGCTAATAGGCTTTTTTATGAGTAATGCATGAGAAAGTAGATTATTACAAAAATCAAGAATTTTGGAGGTGAGTTTCCATTATGGCCTCATAGGTAAAGCGGGTTCTCTGGCAAAGAAGGAAGCCCTCCAATCAAGAATAAAATAAGATGCTTTGTGCATGATATTATAAAGAAACAACTCATCCAATTAAGAGGTTTCTAATACTTTTATCTTGATTTTAATCCTAAGCTTTAGGTGAGATTATGAGTTGTTTAGTTTTATTTCATGTTGTTAAGTTGGATAAAAGATTTATTTTTCCTTAAAGAGCCTAATCCACATATAGACCATACATAAAGCAAGGAGGAAACTAGGAAAAGTATGTCATTTAATGCACAAGTTAAACAAATATCAATCAATTTATAAAACTAGTGTAAAAAGAATAAATGGCCATTGTGGGTACCACTACAAACCCAAAAAATATTAAATTGGGTGGCCGAGCTATACCTTTATACAACCTTGAGTACAAATGAATTAAATTACATTTAAGAAAAAAGAATTCATTGTTATGGGGGTCTTTAAGTATGTTCTTCTTTCTTCTTTCTTCTTTCTTCTTCTATTTCTTCTTTTCTTTTCTTTTTTCTTCTTTGATCTTCCTTTGGATGGTTGAATGTGGATGTTTAAGGCTTCACATGGTGCATAAGATGGATCTTATGACCAATGTTCATCCTATTCCCCCATAACAAATCATTCTAAATCCTAAATATACAAACTTTTTACATGAAAAAGAAAAGGGAAATCTTGCTAACACCTGCAAAACAAAGGTTAGTCAAATCACACCACACAAATCACAAGAATGTATATTGGACTTATCACCCCACACATGGATGACTAAGTCCACCTGGCCTATGGATTATGATAATGGGTATATGCACCTGCAAGCAAGAAGCATTTATATTTTTTATTTATGATAGCACCCTTTTTGCATAATCCCCTGTAGAAAAGAATAGTTAGACTAAGCACATCCTATCATTCATTCTATGAGCATACACCCTAACATCCAGTCTAAAATATTCATCATAAAATAAAACATACATCAAGCCATACACTGACCTAACCTAAAGGTAGAAATTGTGACTAAGGCTAATGTGTGTGCTTTAATGGTTTGTGTGGCATGCTTTGCTTAGGACTTTAGGTTTGGATTTTCTAAGTGTGAAAGACATGTTTAACTTATAGAAGGGTTTCATTTAAGGAATTTAGTGAGTTTGAGTTGATTTTATTTCATGTTTTAGTTTGATTTGAGTGGAGTCTACAATTAATTACTAAGTTATAAGAGAAAAAAGAGAAGAGAACTTCTCTTTCCTTCCCAAATCCTTAAATAATTTCTAAGGAAAGTTCACATGTTTGTTTCATTTAGGTGAATTTTTTAATTAAATCTTTTAATTAATCCTAAGTTTAGATCAAATTCTAACAAACCTATTCAAAAAAAGGCATTTTAAGATTAAAAAAATGAATTAAAATCCACATATAACACATTATTTCAATTCTTTTCCCAACATATATAACATGAACATGGATTGATCCTAAGCATATCTATACATGCAAATGAGATAATTAACACACTTTATGATGCATGCTAAGTAATTCATTTAAGAAAATTTAAAAGTTTTAGATGCATGAATTTTTTTAAAGTATTTCCTTCAAAATTTCATATACATGCATGAAAATAAGAAAGGCATAAGTGAGTATAGTGTCGTTATTAATTAGAGGTGTAAGGTACAAGACCTAATTAGGGCTACATAAAGCCTTGTAACCTCAGGATTGTCAAGACTAATATACCACTTTCTTAAGTACAAACACATAAAAGAAATAAATGAAAAAAAAAAAGAATATGCAAAAGTTTGTTTAATGGTTTCATTTTATTTATGCAATTTATTCATGCAAGTGTAGGCAATCCTTCTTAAGTGAGAGCAGAAATAAATAAGACTTGTAATTAAGTAAGTTTTGGTTCTTTTCAAATGAACCCTACATCTTACTAACCCATATTAAAAGCTATGCTAACATAAGTGAGAATGGAAAGGCTACACTAAACATGCTTTATAATTCATCACATGCAAGCTTATAATTAAAATATAAGAATAGCACACTTTCAGATGTTTTATTTATAGGTTTTGAAAATACTTTAGATTTAGTAGTGATAATAACCACTCATATTTTACTTTAGCCAACACATGCACATTTGACATAAAGTAAACAATTTCTTTTTAAAACTTTAAAAACATGAAATCATGGATGCATAACACATGACATACAATTTAACATGTTGGGAAAGATCTAAAGCAATATAATCACATGAAAGAACTCACTTTAATTAATTCCTAAAGACATTCTCAAAGAATAAGAAAATTTAGAATAAATCAAAGTGAATTTCAAAATAATTTTGTTTGTTTGAAGTTTGATTTAATTTTAAAAGGTGAGATGAGTTTGTTGTTCCTAATTCATGTTCACATGTTTTTTTTTGTTTAATTTTAAGATTAAATCCATATTTAAGTGTTGATAGGTTAAGGTATGCATTAAGTGATTTAATTGATGCTTACCTACACCACCTTATGAAAAGTAACTTAGTAATTATGAGCCAATGAGATGACATAAAACCCACAAGGTATGTAAATTTGCAATGCACCTAATGAAAAGGCCTAATGCAATTTGGCAAAATTAAAAGTTAATTAAGTTAAGGGTTTTAGCTTAAGTACTTTTAAAACACCCTTCACACTTATGAGGGGTTTAATTTTCTTAATTAGACTTAGGCTATTGAACACCTAAGTATCTACCCAAGGTAGATTAATTAAGTTCTGGAGATTTTTAGAATTTTTGGTAATTGTTTAAAGGGTAATTAATGAATTAACTCTTAATTAATAAAGGATTAAGGAAAGAAAAGGGGGTTTAGGGAATAGCTTAGGGGAAACACCCCAAAAGTATTCCTTAAAACCCCTACTCATTGAATCTAACCTTAATCCAACTTAAACATAGGAAAAAAAATCCACTAATTACATCTTAATTACTCTTAATTACATGAAAAGTAATTAGGAAGCTAGCAATGTCCTTAATCAAGGCCTCAATAAATCTCAAGAAAATTAAGGTTGGCAAAGGTCATCCCCTAAAATGAACCCTAGAAGTTTGAGATTAATTGATGACTTAATTAGAAAGTAATTAGCTAATTTCTATTCTTAAAGAAACCCAAATTCAGAGAAAAAGGGAAATCAAAATGTATTGAAAACAAATTTAAAATATTCTAGGTAAAATTATCTATCTAAGGAATTTTTTCTTTTTATTTTTATGATTTTTCTATGAGGAATTATGATTTTTTGAAGCCATAGTGATTAATCAAAAATTAATTAGTTAAATAACTAAATCCCCTTTAATATTCTACCCATGGCACAATGTGTGACGGTGGCGGTCAGCGTGCTTTACATGCATCATGCTATGAGCGTTTGACTCACATCAGAGGCGTGGCATGCTTTACCTTAGTCATTCATGAAAGATCGGATGGCAGAGGATACATCCAGAATTTTAAAAGGGGAAATCAATTCTAAAATATGGGAAACAATCTCAACCGTCCATCTAAACATGCGTGGATGGATGGCTGAGATTGGCTGAGTTCTTCCCTAAGGAGGAATGTGAGCCATTCACAATCCAAGGGAAGATCTAAGCTTGATCCCTCATGGCTTCAAACAAGATTCAACACACACCATCTAAAGGATCAGAGCGGCCAATCCAACAGCTAATATCCTATGAAATAAAAATCCACTTCATAGAATACCAACACACCTTTGCCTAAGTGATCAAAATTCACTAACCTCACTGGCACTCAGGATCGATGAGGTAGCTTCGTCTAGTGGAGACAAAGCCCTGTTGAGGTTCCTAGCTCTTGAGGTTGAGTAGATGAGTGGGTGGACCAACTCCCCTTAGCTCCCCTTGTGGCTTTGATCGAATTGACCTTCTCCTTGGCTTTAGAACTCAATTGAATGCTTAAGTAAGCTCGATTGAGTCCTTAGATGATGAGTGTAGGAGGAATTGAAGTGGGATCAAGTGTGGAGAATTTTGAAAGTCAAGGTGAGCTCCCCTATTTTGCACTGTGCAAAATCGAAGAAGATGAAATCTAAATTTATACTAGAGGCCTTAGGAAAGCTTTGTGATGATTGCCAATGCTTTTTAGACCTCAATCAACTGTGAGTGATGATTTTAGTGAATTAGGGGGAGTATATCTCCCCTTATGGAAATTGAATGGTCGTGTTTATGCTTGTCATTTTGATCCAATTGTCCCAATTGAGTGGGTTGTTTGAGTGGTTAAAAGTGTGCACATGGTCAGTTTGTCTAGAGGAGTGGAAGCTTAGCTCCCATGTGCATTCAATTGAGGTTTGGGGGGAGTTTGAAAATTTAATTTCATGCCTACGGGTCGAGTTTGGTCCATAGGCCAAATGCGTTGACCCGGGTGCACCACTCATCACTAGGTCCCCTTGATATTTTAGGAGATCCTCAAGTGTTTGTGATGAGTGCATGACCAAAATACCCATGGGCTAGGCCAAAATTTGTTCTATGGCCTAGGAGCATAGTGGTCATTTTTCTATTTTTTAATTTGGGTATGTTTGGTATGTTGATAAAATAGGTCTCAAGTTTCAATGGATTTGGAATCCATTTGATAAGGTTTATTTTATGTTGACCCATTTAGGTCAAAATGGGTCAACTTGGGTCAAGACCAATAGGTCAAATTGGGTCAAACCAAAGGTTCAAGTTCATATGTCCATTTGAAATGTTTTGGTGCCTTTTGGTTTTAATTCAAGGAGTTTTGGCTCATATGGCTCATTTAGTCAAATGGGTCAAGTTGACCCATTTGACCTATTTGACCTATTTGTGTTAGGTCAAGGGTAGGTTTAAGTTTTATTGGTCATATGAAGTGGATTGGTATCTTTGTTTCCACTCAATTTGAGTTAGGTTCAATTTTAGCTCAACATGACCCCTTGGTCATGTATGTCAAGGTCAATTGAAGTATAGTTGGCCAATTGAGGCTTTGGTCAGGTTCCACAAGTGATTTGGGATGGACTTGATCCATTGGTTTCAATCAATTTGGCTTATATCAAGTTTTGACACATTTTGACCATTTAGGTCAAAATGGGTCAACTTGGGTCAAGTGGGTCAAATGGGTTAGGTTAGGCTCAATGGTTGACTTGGTCAATTCAAACATAGGTCATGAGTGAACTTAGATCAATGATTTCAATCAATTAGGCCTATAGTGGATTTTGGTCAATGATTGAAGGATTGAGGTTTGGATTAATATATGAGCTCATGATTGTCAGATTGATTGAATCATGAGAAAAAAATCAAAGATTTAGCTAAGTTCAAGATTTTGACTTGAAAGTCTTAGATTTGATTTTGATTTAATTTGAGATTGATATTTGGAGTTGGTTTTGATTGTTTGAATTTATGTTTCATTTATATATGTGAATATAAATGATAATATAAATTGATCATGAGAAAATTTGAGGAATTTGAAAGAGCTCAATCATGATTTGAGTTAAATCCATTAAAGGGATTTTAAAGGATTTAAGAGAATTTAATTTGGAATTTAATTTTTGACTTGGATTTGATTGATTTATATTTATATTTCATTTATATATGAGAATATAAATGAGAATACAAAGAAATTTTGAGAAAATCTCATGAGTTTGAATGAGTTTGATCAAGTTAAATCCATTAATGAAAATTAAGGGATTTAAGAATTTCAAGCATTTTAAATTTGGAATTTAATTTTTGAGTTTGATTGGATAAATTTATGTTTATATTTTATTTATACATGAGAATATAAATGAGAATATAAATAAGTTTTGAGAAAATATTTGAAATGGTTTGATCAAGTTTAGATTAATTTTGGCCAAGTCCTTTAATGGAAAATTAAAGGGACTTTTTTTTCATGAATTGATTTGAATTTTGAATTTGATTTGATGGGTTTGAATTTATATTTAATTTATAAATGTGAATATAAATGAGAATATAAATGGCTCATGAGAAAATCTCAAATATTTGAATAGGTTTAGATCGTAGTTTTGGCTAAGTCCTTAAGAAAGGGTTAAGGACTTAGGAAAATTTGACTTAGGAATTTTGGTAGAATTTTGATCATGGATTTCAATCATGGATCTCAATGATGGAATTGATTTGAAGTTTGGAGAAAATTAAATAGAACTGATTTGGAGTTTGACTTGAAGGAAGGAAAGTGAGGAATGGTTTAAGCTAAAGGGTAGGAGATTTTCCTAACACCCCTAAGGCATGACCTATTCCTATGGCTAAACCTTCTAAGTCTTCTAGGGCTAGGGGAGAGTGTTCACTTAATCAGTAGATGTGTAAGAAGAAACTCTTAAAGTCTAAGAGAAGTCCTATGCCTAAGATGGAGGTGTTGAGAACTCATTCTAAAAATGAGGTCAAGAAAGGGCTAATAGATGTGGTGTGACCGACAGAACACCATATATATTAGTGTGATCAAAATGATCAACAACATTAAGAGATCACAAGTACTGATAGAAACTATCTATCCTTGACCCAAGGAAATGAATGAATCTAGAGCTTAGTGCACTGTGGCTCTACTTATGTCCAAGACATAAGAGAGAGGGAAGAAATCCATTAAGGGATAGAGTGTGAACCTTCCACTAGGGAAGCAGGTTCAAGTCATCTACAAGGAGATGAAAAGGTTTGATTTGATTTGAATCTCACTAAGGAGAGATCTCCAGGGGAGAGGTTGATTTATTTCAAATTTGTGTTGGTTTGATTTTTTAATAGAAGAACCTATTGGTTTGCAATGGGTGAACTAATAGAGCCATGGAGGCTAAGACTCATTTACCAATCAAAGTGGTAGTCTACTAAACACCAAGTAGGACTAACCAACAAAGGGATGCCTTTGGTATATAGCAAGTAGACTAAAAAAGTGTAGTAGACTTACATCCTCCAAGTGAGGACCAATTTCTGGGGGATATTTATTAGCAAGACAACAGATTGAACCCAACCTAGGGATGGCTACTGAGTGAATGCCACTAGGGGGCTTAGATCAGCTCAAAGATAGTCAAGATTAATTTCATTTTTAATTTGTTTATTTGATTATGATGGATCCCATAGGTTTGTGATGAACTACACTGAGTAGGGGCCATGGAAGCCTAGACCTAACTTAGATTTACCAATTCAAAGGGAGTAGTCTACCAACCACAAGGTAGGACTATCCAACCAAGGAGAAATGCCTTTTGGTACACAATGGTCAAGTCTTAAGAAGAAAGCATGGGGACTCACATCTTCTAGAGACAAGAAACCATTGGGTGATCTTTGGGCAACAAATCAAACGACCTAGACTATTGAGTGAATGCCACTGGGGACTTAGATCAAGAATAGTCAAGATTAATTTCATTTAAAAATTTTTTTGATGGATTCCATTTGATGGATCACACAAGAAGGAGCTTATAGCTTGGACCTAACTCTATTCTCAACCAAAGGGAGCTTCACGATGGGAGAACTATCCAACCAAAGGAGTGCCTTCGGTTTGCAAATGATCAATTGAAGGGAATAAAGCTGGACTCACATCTTCCACTAGAAAAGATCACTGGGATTGCTTTGGGAAATAATCAAACAACCTGACCCGTCGTAATAATCATGCTAGAAAGAATGTGTCATAGTCTTATATCTTTCAAAATGGAATGACTACTGGGGTAACTTATCTATAAAAAAATAGATTGAACCCAACCTAAGAGACTACAAAGTGAGTAACTTAGGATTTATCTCAGTAGTAGTAATACTTATAGGGAGTTTTGCTAACACCGCCCTAAAGATAGGATGCTTGCTTGGGAGAAGGGGCTTGAATCCTAATCTAGAAGCAAATTAATTTTATTTGTTTATTTTAGTTTATTTTATTATGGACCATGTTAATTTGTGAGGGATCAAACTGGGAAAGACCTTATGTCAGCCTAGACCTATCTCAGATTTATTGAACCAAGGGAGAATCTGCACATTTGCAAAACAAATTTTTCAACCACAAGAGTGGTTACTGGGAAAGGGGAACTGTCTAAACCAAAAGTGACCTAGGTAGTGTCTAAATAGGATTGCAAAGGACTTGATCCAAATAGAGTGCCCGCAAGAGATGGGGCCACTAAGAGATTAATCCAACACCCTGGAGAAGATGACATGGCTAGTCATAAATTTAATAGGTATTCGGTGTCCAACTCAAGGAGAAAGACGGGACTCTATTAAGAGTGGTGTACTCTCCGGTGAGTCGCTATCGATAAACATCAACCAACCTAAGGTGCTCTTTGTAAACAATTAGTCTAGGAAGAAAGCTCGGGACTCACATCCTCATAGTGGAACCCGATTGTCGGATAGTTTTCTTCGATAGCATCGACCTGAGACTATGAGTAAATGCCACTAGGGACTTAGATCAACTCAAAAGTAGTCAAGAGGAAAGGAGCCTCTGGGGACTTATCCTAAACCTTAAATATACTCAACCTAGTTAGACCATGATGGCTAGTTCAAGAAGAAAGCGGGACTCACATCTTCTTAAAGTCAATAACATGGAAGCTTAGGCTGGCAGTGAAGCATACCATATAAAGGCACTCTTTGGTTTGCAATGATCAAGTTAAGGAAGAAAGTGGGACTCACATCTCCAACAAATGGCCACTAGGGTGACATACTAGTGAGGTAGCATGTAACCAAAGCAACTAATGAGAGTGACCAGGGCTTGCTCCACAAAAAAATAGCTTGAGATAAAATATTTATGTTTAGTTTTTTGCATGTGCTAAAAGGAATAGGATGCCTCTAGGGGACTCTTACACCTACCTTAAAACATGCTGGGGAATATGAAATGATGCCACAGATGGCAACAAGGATTCCCACTAAGGAAGAATGCCGCTTGGGTTCTCTCACACCTATCTTAGTTATACTAATCAAAATAAGATGCATCTCGAGTTCTTTTACACCTATTCTAATAGTGTCGAGAGATTGTGTTTGTGTTGTAAAAGAGGGATAGGATGCCACTGGGGACTCTTACACCTACCCTAAACACGCCACGTGATTCACAAGATAAGCAAACAACACTTCAAAGAAGAGAAGATTTGATGAATGGAATCATTTTGTTCTTTTATTAATGAATTATTTTCAAACAAGTTTTATTTCATGGGTAATATTTCTTTAGATAGAGCCCATTAATTGGAAGCATCGTGTTCCCTTTACAATCAATAAGTGATAAGATCCTCCTTGTAGGCCTTCTCTATGACATGGGGGCCTTCCCAAGTGGGTTCAAACTTGCCTCCATCTTTGATGGGCAACAATTGGTCTCCTTAGGACTAACACAAGTTCTCCTACTCAAAAAAGACCTAGACTGCTTTGTGAGCTTGAATCATTTTGGCCTTGTACAACTCGAGGTTCTAGCATGCAGTGTGACTTTCCTCCAAACCTGAGCTCTTCTAACCGCAACTTTGCATTCGCTCTAAGTGATCTTGTTACCTAATGCTATCCTTAGTGATGAGTTAAACTTCTAAGGGAAGAATGGCTTCAACCCACACTAAGGAAAATGAGGTAGACTGAGTTGGAGTTCATTGGGTGGTGCGGTAAGCCCACAAAGCTTCAACCAACTACTCATTCCACTTTTATTTATTGTCATCAAGAGTCTTTTTCAGTATCTGGATGAGAGTTTTGTTGAATGCTTCTATCAAGCCATTAGCTGGGTAGTAGATGGTGGAGTATCTCCAATCTATACCTTATCTTCTAGCAAAGCGATCTTCATGCTTTTGAATGCGTACCATTATCGGATATAATTCATCGAGGCACCTAACCTATATATGATATGGTTCTAAAATTGAAGCACATGGTGAGTGACCTCTCTGAGTGGGATGGCTTCCCACTTGGAAAAGTAGTCGGTAGTGCCTAAGATGAATCGATGCCCTTGAAGAAGGAGGATCGATACCTATAATGTACTCAACACTCAAATGGCCATAAAGCCAAAGTAGGTGTAGAATGTTGGGTGGTTGGTGGAGGACCACACATGCCCTTAATCCGATGGCATCTCCTAGCTACCATGCAATGATCATAGAAGGCCGATTATCCAAGTCTTTTGATCTTTGACTTTCATCTTTGGAAAGACCGAGCTCCATAGACTGAGTACCTCGTTATAATGCCACAGCTTCATATTTGTCTAAACAATGTAATCACATTTGGTCAAAGGATCGTCGGTATCATCAACAAGAACATAGGAAAGAGCTCTCTATTTCACTTGATGGGCTTGAGATTTCTCTTGAGGTAGTTTGCTAGTGTTCAAGTAATCTATGAACGGTTGCCTCCAATCTAGCTCCTTATCTATTTTGGCAACAATAACCTCCCCTTTAAGAGAAAGTCTCTCGATGAGTTTCAAATCAATAAGGGATAAGACTTGTCTATTTTGGACCCTTATTGAAATGGACTCATCTTCTGGACATGCCAACTCTTTGGCAAGTTTCCAAGGCATTTGCTACTGTTCTATTCGGGAACCTTGTGGATGGACTTCAGAATCTTGGCCAATGACTTCATGGTATACTCATAGTAATGACAAAGCTTGTTTGAGGACTTAGGACCCAACAATCTGGTTGATCACAAATTAAGAATCCCCAAAGATGTTGATGCTCTTGATCATTAGTGATGGCTAACTCCAAATCGACAATCAAAGCCTCATACTCAGTTTCATTGTTGGTGCAAGGGTTATAAAGATAGTATGAGAATCTCATCATATCACAGTTTGGAGTTAGGAGAACTATTACTACCCTTGCCTTTTCTAGGAGAATAGATCATTGTGCTTCACCTTTAAGAAAAAAAGCAACACCATCAAAATACATCTCCCATCGGCAGTTGCCAGACTCCCCTAAGTTATTGATTTGGTCATCGAGGAGATCATCACTAAGCAGAGAATCAATAGGAAATGGATGTGCTGCTAGGAAATCCACCAATGCCTAGCCTTTTACCACACAAAGGAGTACAAATGTGATGTCAAACTGTGAGAGTATCATGGACCAATGAGCCAAACATCCAAAAAGCTTTGGTCATGTCATGAGGTACTACAGTGGATTGGTTCTAGATCAAGTTCACCTTATGAAAGCATGTAGTGTTGTAACTTCAAAGATGCAAAGATCAAAGCTAGGCAATGTTTCAATAGGTGGATAGTTTGTTCAAGACATATCGATGATGAGGTAGTAGAGCTTTCCTTCCCGCATTTGGCCAACAGAGCACCGAGAGTCATCATCCAATGTAGCAAAGATAAAGGATCAATGGCCTACGGGATAGGCTGAGAACCGGCTTTCATAAAGTATTCTTTGATATCTTTGAATGCATGCTAGCACTTATCATCCCACTTGAACTTGGCATCCTTTTTGACAAGAGTTGAGAATGGTTTGCATCTCCGATAAGTTTGAGATAAAGCATCTTAGATACGCCAACCATCCTTGAAAGGATTTGAGTTGAGTTAAACTCTGGAGGTGGCATTTCTAAGATAGGATCTTTAAGATCTATTTCTATTCCTGGCACAACAAACCTAAGGAATTTCTAAGCTACTGAATGCACACTTGTGGGATTCATTTTAAGGTTATATTATCTTAACCATTCAAAACTACTCTCAAGTCAAAAGATGGTCTTCCTTTTCTAAGCTTTGACTACTAGATCATCAATGTAGCACTCAACGATGATGGATGAGTTCATTGAAGATGAGTCATGGCTGTGGTATGTAGCACCATTTTTAAGGCTGAAAGGCATGACCCTATAATAGAAGATTTTGATCGGGGTTCAGAAAGTAGTGTTTCTTTCATCTTTAGGAGACATATTGATTTGGTTATAGCCAGATGACCCATCCATGAAAGAGAATACATCATGAGATCAGACAATGTCCACCATTAATTCTAGTATAGGAAGAGGAAACTCATCCTTAGGGCATGCCTTAATTAAGTCCCTAAAATTAACACAGATACAAATTTGGCCATTCTTCTTCTTAACTAGGATGACACTAGCAAACCAGGTAGGATATTTTTATTCCCTGATGAAACCAAAGATCGATCGCTTGACTTCATAAATGACTTGTTCAATTTCCAATATCGCCTTGGAGCTTGCTTAATAGGGTAATGTTAGTCTATTGCTAGCTTGTGGACTACAATGTCGAGATAATTGGCATTTCTTCATAACTCCGGCAGTTCTTTAAACTCTCAATAAATTTAACTAAGTCATTGGTTTCTTCTTCATTCAGTAACGAACTGTTAAATGTCAGTCGATGATTTTCTTCTATCCTGAGGTTGATTTCTTTTAGTTTGTTGATTATTAAATGAATCTCCTCTTCAAACTCTGGCAGTGCCTCTTTGACTTGGAGATCATCTAGATCATCTGAAGTTTCTAAACACACATTCTCATAAGAGTTGGGATGTGAGAAGAACCTATCAGATTCCAAATGGTTGGTAACAACTAGGCAATAATCTTCATCATCGACTAGACCCACTATGCCAAATCCTAGTCCTGCTCTTGATTGTGCTTCCCTGTCTATATTATTCCATAATTTTTCAAAGTATTCTAACCTGTAGTTGGAACAAGTGTGAGGAATTAAACCTTTGTACACAAGATTTTGAACACAAGGCAAGTAAAAAAAGGTAATTTCCATTAATTCTTTTTTTCTTCCTCAAGTCCTACATCAAGCTCTGGACTTGAGGATGATGAACCCAAAAAGAACCTCTTCTATTTCATGTGGAAGACTTAGGGACTTCTTAACTATCAAACCTTCAACTTTCGAGATGTAAGTGAGGTTAGAAAGTTCCCAACTACTTAATAGTTTCACATAAACTAGATAATACTTTGCTTTGCTTGGAGGCCCGGTTCATCTCGGATCAAAAGTCACCTCCAATGGAACCCGAGAGGGTTGGTATACTAATCACATTAGACTCATCCTCGAGCAAGATTCCAAGTCTATGTGAATAGGGGTACTCCTGTGAACTGAACACAACTCTATTGGAAGGCCAACTAGGGGTCTCCCACCTGAATCTCTCTTTCTACCTCTACCTCTACCTAGTGGAGGTTGAGCCATCCTACCCACATACCCATATGATGGAATGAACTATGGGTGGAATGTGATATGCGGATCCACTTCTTCTTCAATTCGCCTTTCTTGGTCACTTGGATTTTTCTTTTTCTTTTCATTTTCTTTTATCTTTTCTTTTGATTCTTTTTCTTTTTTTTTCTACATTTGCATTTGAATTTTGTCCAAGTTCACAAGAAATGGTGTTTTGAGGAAGATAATAGGTTGCATCCTCATAAATCTCAACCTCTCTCACTGAGAATGGCTTTTCATCCTTATTGATAGGGTACTCAATTTCATCTTTTTTGAACTTGATGCATTAATAAAAGGAGGATGGAATGATCTTGTTCTAATGTATCCAAGGCCTACCAAGCAAAGCAGTGAATAAAGTATTCAAATCAATGATGTAGACTTGCTCCTTCCGCCACCGATCTCCAATGGTAACACTATGGAACCTAAAGCTCGCTTGATCATTGAATCCTCTCAACATCATCCTATCTCCTCAGAGTAGACGTTAATCTTCAAATAGGCAAGGGTCTTTAGACTCATAATCACAATAAAGAACCCCAGTGAGTCTAAACCTGTCATGTCGAATTTTAATGTATAGGGGACTTCCAAGTCCTCCAAAGAAGGTCTTCATCATGAAGGTGATCCCTTGAGCTTCTTTTGCATAGTGTGCTTCCTCACCTATAGTTGAAGCTAAGCATATTTCGTGATCAAGGAGGGCCTTGATTAGTGACTCCTCATCTCTTTGGATAAGACAAAGGGCATCATATATGCTTATCTAGATGAAACTTTCTAGATGAGAAAGAATGTAGTCCACCTTCCACTAATCTTCCACAAGCATATCCAAGGTGGAGCATCCCATGGAAGGGCTTCTTCGCACCAATGACTTGTTCCCTCTATCTAGAGGTGCTCTAGGAGGTAGAACCTTTCCACTGAGGTTGAGTAATCTGAGGCAAGTGGTGGCAAGTTCTACCGCCAAGCTCACCTACGCCTTCTATGGGACCTCAATGGATGATTCCAAGTCTATCTCAAAAGGAGAACTCGTAGTACTCAAAGTTGGAAAGTATAACTCTAAATTAGAAAGAGGAAGATCAAAATTATTATAGTTTATTAGACTTGAAGAGTTATCATTAGGAATAGAAGAAGACAACTCATCAGAAGAGACACAGATGTAATTCAAACCATCTTTATTCTTCAATTTCTTGGAAGTATTTGGAGGTACAAAGTAGAAGTCGAGTAGAGTAAGCATAGTAAGAGATTTGATGCCCTTATTCACTGATGTAAGAGTTATATTAGAAGAAATAGAAGAAATAGCCAAAATGGAAGAAGTCACTGGTGTGGAACTTGCAATGGAAGATTGGAGTCTATACACGGTGGTTTGAGCTAAGAAGCTACCCCAGGCTGACACATGTTGCTGTTGCTACTGCTACTGCTGAGCTCCCACTTTCCTAGAGTTGGCACTGGCAACTTGCAAACCTTCCTTGGTGTTGGAGGTTTGAGCTGACTCAAACACCTATAAGGAAAGCTTCTTGATCTTCGGATTATTTTCTTAGAGGTTTTAGAAAGAAATGTCCCAACCTTCTTTAGTTTTGGTAGGATCACTTGTATCCCCAAGGATTACCTTAATGGAACTGGAAGGTTGTTCCACAAGGTATTCCTTTGGGATAACGACAGCACCGGTCTTAAAATTATGTTCAAGCCAATCCTTAAACATGAAGCAATCCTCCAAAATGTGGCCTAGCATACGGTGGTAAGGGAAAAAATTTGGATCGTGACTTTTGCCTACTTCCTCCGGTCACCTAGGTTCGTAGCTAAAAATTAGGTTTCTTTAAGAGATTCTTAAAGATTTTTTTGATTACCATTCTTTTAAAAGAATAAGGTTTGTTTAACTTATCTAATAGAGTAAGTGAACCATAGCTACCTAGCAATGGATATGCATGTCATCGGGTGGTATGGTATGGTCATGGTCGTTGGTCGTGGAGGCCGAGAGGCTGGTATGGTGCCCTCGGGGGCAAAAGGAGGTGGAGCACGAGTTGTGGTTATTTTGACTGATCTCTAGCTGGCTGCTTCCCCTTATCAATCGCTACTACTGCTCTAAGTTTCTTATCATAAACCTTTTAGGATTTCTACTTTGGTGACTAATTTGGAAAAGGCAACTATTTGGCCTCTCATTATAGACTAGCCACCTTGTTGATTAGCTTCCAAAATATCTTTATGGTGAAGCCCTTAAGTATGAAGGCGATCGGGCCATAGATATTCTTCAAGAGAATCTCAATGGCATGTTATTTAGACAGTTGTGGTTCACACTTCATACTCAGGTTACATCATCAAAGAATATAATCAACAAGTGACTCAGCTTTGGGCTACAACGAGATCACCTACAAGAACCCTTTTTGAAGAAAATCTCTTGATAAAGAGTTGATCTAACTCAGTAAATGTCTTTACTGAACTATTGAGCAATTCAACATACCAATCAAAGGCAATACTCGCTAGGCTACTAACAAAGAGTCTAAAGAGTAAAGCATCCCGCCACCCGCATTTGCAACCGCCCAAAATGAGCTATATGTACCTCAAATTCTACCATGATTTTTGAAGGAAGGAGGCACAAAACCCTTGGGATATTGGATAACATCAAATTCCTCTGTAGGGTCTACCCTTTGGAACCATGATCCTCTTGAGCCAAGGCTTCCTTCACCCCGCTCAACCATGGATTCAAATCTTTTCATGTATGGAGGTACTCCACTACCTTCCTATATACTAGTGCTACCCAATGAGGTAGAGTCTAAATCTAAGACATGCACTCCAGTGACCGACATCGACTGCTAGGATGAACTGGAAGGGCTTGCTTCTGAAGAACTGACATTGCTTCCAACAAGTCCTACAAGTGCCATGCCATCCTATCAATCTGTTCATCTTTCTGCCTTAATTGAATTCAGAGGTGATGGGATGATTCTACGGTGTCTCCTTAATCAACCTCATCTCCTTCCATGGCCTGTTATTCCTTAAGAAGAGAACCTCTAGTGTTGACCATGCATATGCCAACTGAATCTCCCATCAAGTCATCTTCATTGGGATTGAAGCTAACTCTTTCTTCATCAAACCATGCATACCCTAAGATCTCTTTTTTTCCATAAAATAGTGTGCAACTATCTCATCTAAGGATCAATCTAACTCTATAAGTACAAAAGACAATGGTGTGATCATGCCATGAATTGATAGGCACCGACACCTAAAGCTGGGAGTCAATTATGGACTATACTCACTAAGAATGGTAATCCTCCCGATGCTATGTAATAGGGGTAACAATCTTGGAATGATCCTCTACACTTATTATTGTGTCATCTATATATGATAGATCACCATCGCATCCACTAAATGGGTGGAGTTGGTGAAGGAATGACGACGATGCTTCGGGGTCGCCACTCTTTTTGCACCACTACTAGGGTAGAAGGATGAGCAGGAAAGCTCTGGCCTACCACAATGGGTGGCGTAGGAGGAGTGGGATCCCTTGGTTATAGCCGGATCACCAATGGGGTACTTTTCTCTCCAGATGCAGCCTTCATGGCCTTAGTTGGAATGGGTGATGCTGCACCGGTGATGGCGACATGAGTGAGCAAAGGGGGTGAAGACACCGACTCTCATGTATAACCATCTTTGTGATGACCAGGAGGATACTATCAGATGATGCGGTAGCGCGGCCGAAGCTAGAAAGTTGATAAAGGTAGAAGCTGTTGACTAACGGCTGAACCTCCGTCGCACCCTGATGGTGATGTATGATGTATGGGCCTCACAAGCCCTCTCTTGTCGGATCTGCCTCCCCATGATATGAGGGATATAGATCATAATCAACCAAGCACTGACTCCAAGCATCGATGCTCTACTGGTACGAATAAAGGCCTGTATGACCTCCTCTAGAAACTATCTACTACAAGTAGCACTAAAGGAGGTGATGACCGAATCCTCCTGGCATCCTCTCTATTTGATCCTAAGTGAGGATGAAACTAGTTCTCCATAACCAGTGGTGATGTGATCATGACAGACTCATTTATGGCGACAACGCTCCAACTCTGCTTATCTATGGAATCATTTGACCATATGGTTCTTATTTTGTGAGCAGTAGGATGAGAGAGTGAGCTAGACCCATACTCAAATGTGGGAGGAAATCAAAATTGGGGAGCCTTACCCTTGTGGTACAAAATGACAGTGCAGCTCTGACCGGGCAATATGGGCAACTTGAGGATGGACTACTAATAGAATTGTGACTGTCGGTACTGGCAGAACTAAAATTATTGAAGGTTGTGGTACTACCACAGCTTTCCTCTGAGGAAATTAATGAGGGTATCTCTAATGACCCGCCCACCACCCTCTTCTTGGTGAGGGAATGCCCTCACAAGTGATCTTCCCCTCACCATGGACAAAATGGATCAAATGGCTATGATAAAATGAGGAAAGTCACTGATCCAAGGCTCCATTGGAGGAAAGGTAAAGACAAATTTCTATGATCGCCATTATGCAAACCAAAATTGAAAATTGTACCATCAAGAAATCTAAATGAGAAATGAACTTGCATCAGTTTTCTATCTCCATAGATTTTAAATTTTTTGAATTTTGAAAATATGAACCCACATCCAACAACTTGGAAGTGTTAAGTGTGGTTCAAATGAATTTAAAAAGATTGATTGAAAGGGGAATTTGAGTATGAGTTCAAACTTCAACAAATTTGAGTATGTTGAAATTATGGATTCAAGATTTTGATAAGATGCTTGCATAGGTTCATTTTGTTTCTAATTTAGGATTTTTGTGATTTGGAAGACCCTTTCCTTTAACAAATTTTGGTATGTTAAAGTAAGGGTCAAATGATTTTGTGTTGTTTGAATGTTTTGGAATTTCCACTTACTTAGTAATTTTAGGTATGCTAAGTAAAGTGAAAGTGATTGTTTCTTTCTTGAAGATTTTGTTTTTTTTTTTATTTTGAAAATTTTGGAATTCTTACTTAACAAATTTAGGTATGCTAAGTGAAGAACCCAAGTATATTTTTGTTTGATTTTTAAAAATAGGATTCTTAGCAAATTTAGGTATGCTAAGAAAATCCTAAATGTTTCATTTGTTTGGAAAATTTTGATTTTTTTTTTGAAATGGGTAGGATCCTTTAGCAAATCTGGTATGCTGAGGGGATCCTAAGGTGCTTCATTTTGTTTGGAAATTTTTTGAAAGTGGAGATTCAACTTTAGCAAATTTGGTATGCTGAAGATGAAATCCCACTTGGTTTTGTGAAATGAAATTAAGTATGCTAAATGAAATTCCAAATGGTGTGTTTAAAGTTTTGATTTCATTTTTTATTTTAAAAAATGGAAACTTCACCTTAGCAAAATTTGGTATGCTAAGGGAGGTAGTTCCAAAGGTGTGTGAGAAATTTTGTTTTTTGAGTTTGGAAACTTTAGTTAGCAAATTTGAGTATGCTAGGTGAAATTCCAAAATATGTTTTGAAATGTTTTGAATTTTGAAATGTGAGAAATTTTGTTTTGAGTTTGGAAACTTTAGTTAACAAATTTGAGTATGCTAAATGAAATTCCAAAATATGTTTTGAAAATTATTGAATTTTTGATTTGGAAACTTTACTTAACAAATTTGGGTATGTTAAATGAAGTTCCAAATGTGTTTTGAAAATTTTGGATTTTGAGTTTGGAGACTTCTCTTAACAAATTTGGGTATGTTAAGTGAGGTTCCAAATGTGTTTAGAAAAGTTTTGAAATGTGATTGTTGATTTTGATTTTGGATTTAGAAACTTTACTTAACAAATTTAGGTATGTTAAATGAAGTTCCAAATGTGTTTGAAAATTTTTAAATTTTTGGATTTGGAGAATTCACTTAACAAATTTGTGTATGTTAAGTGAGGTTCCAAATGTACATTTGAAAATTTTGAATTTAAAAAACTTTACTAACAAATTTGGGTATATTAAATGAAGTTCCAAATGATTTTGAAATTTTTAAAAATATGATTGTTTGATTTTGATGTTTTGAAAGAGGACCTCCATTCAACAAATTTAAGTATGTAGAATGGAGATTCATTTTATTTTTGAAATATGATATTTTTATTTTATGTGTGATTGTTGCTTTTTGAAAGAGAGGAATTCCAACTTAAGGCATATGTGAGATATGCTTAAGTGGGATTTCCTAAATGATATTTTATTTTTAGTTGGGAATGAAATCTTCATTTAATAAACCTAAGTATGTTAAATGAAGATGTTCACATGTGCTTTTGGAAATTTTAATTTTGTTTACAAATGAACTTTCCATTCAATAATTGTGAATATATTGAATGGAAAAATTCATATGTACTTTTGAAAACTTTATGATTTGATTTTTTGAAAGATGATTATTCATTTATTTTGAAAATGAAATCTTCATCAAAGTGAATTGAAAGAAGATATCATTTGTGCTTTTAGAAAATGTTATTAGTTTTATTTTTGAAAATCCTACATGTAATAATTATGTGAATTGTTAAATGAGGTGAAGAAATTTTGTGGAAAATATTTTATTAAGTGCATTTTGAAAAGGTGCTTTTGAAAAGCAAAGTTCTTTATGGAAGATTTATTATTTTAGGATGAACCTTTCCTTATCATGAAGATGATAAGGAGGAAGTCTTTAAGAGATATTTTTTATTTTAAATCTTTTCATTTTACCCATTGGAGAAACCCAATAGGGGGTTTTAAGACCAACAGGGAATGTGGTCCTAAAACCTAAAGATGTTGGCTAACTTAACTCAAGAATGAAATGAGCTAAGTTCCAACAGAAAGAAAGATAGTCTCGGATTCATACCAAAGTACAAATCCACTATCGATACTCAAAGACAATGATCATTTACCAAAGATGGAGAGAGGAACCATCCCCATCCGAGTCGCCAGAAAAATCCATGGTGAATAAATCTCTTACAAGGAGTTGCATTTCAAATCTGTGGAGAAAAGAAAGAAGAGACCTTATAGAAATTTGTCTTAGTAAGATGCCATGTAGATCCACAGATGTACTTATTCAGGTGATCGGATACATCATCAAGGTATAGTGTCTATCTTCAAAGATAGAAGTCACTACCCTTTAATGGAACAAATCACCTCAATAAGGACTCCTAAGATGATGCACATGTACTGAGATTTTTCCCCTACTTTACATGGAAAAGTAAAGCAGAGTTTATTTTAAACTGGGTTAATTAAGTTCCCTACAGGGGCAAGCCCCTATTGTTAATTACATCCTAAAGGATGGGATCCCTTAGGAAAAATCTCAATTAAGGTGAATGATCATTATCGTTGAAGATTTCAATAGGATGGACTATCAATCAATTACTTTTATGTATGAAGATCAAATGGATTGATCAAAAGAGGGAGTTATTACAAAGCCAAAATAGGAATAAGTAAGAGATGCTCACGATGCTAGGAAACCTAGTGAGCATCTCAAACTATTCTAACATTCATCTTTACATTTTAGAAATTGATTTAATTTGTTTAAGTTGTAATTTTCATTAGAATTTTAAAACTTAGGATTCCTTAACACAAGATTACGAAAATGCCTAAGAGGTGAGAAATTATGCTTATGGACCATAAAGGGAAGAAGCATCCTCAAAACCTAAATCTAGGGAGCTTCAGCGAGGGTGGAAGCACAACTTAAATCTAAGATGAAAATGGGTAATTGGTTTTACTCCACAAGAAAGGATAAACCACTCGACAACTTGGACATACAACCACCTGGGGGAGGTCGCCAACTAAATCCTCCTATGATTTTAAATACATGTAGCAAGTCTTTATGCTTATGCAAGATAGCTAGGCTATTTTTATTTAGAAAGAGGCTAAGTCCTTAAACTCACTCCCTAAAGAGACTAGATCATGTAAAGGGACATGCTTCAAATGACCTAAATCTAATGCCAAATTTCATTTTATTTCATTTTGGATAATTAATTTTTGGACTAATAGGCTTTTTTATGACTAATGCATGAGAAAGTAGATTATTGTCCAAAATCAGCTAGAATAGGAAGAGAGTTTCCACCATGGCTCAAAGGTCAAGCGGTTCTTTGGCAAAGATGAAGCCTCCAATCAAGAGTGAAATAATATGTTGTGCATGATATTTTAAAGAAAAGAACTCATCCATAAGGGTTTTCTAATTTTTTATCTTGATTTTAATCCTAAGCTTTAGGTGAGGTTATGAGTTGTTTAATTTTTTTTTGTTATTAAGTTGGTAAAAGATTTATTTTTTCCTAAAGACCCTAATCCACATCCAGCCATACATAAAGCAAGGAAGAAACTAGGAAAAGCATACCACTTAATGCATAAGTTAAACAAATCATCAATCAATTTATAAACTAGCTCAAAAGAATAAAATAAATGTTTGTAGTCGCACCACCACAAACCCAAAAATATCAAATTGATAGTAGAGCTCACCCTTATACAAGGATTATAAATGAATTAAATTACATTTAAGCAAAGGAATTCATTGTTATGGGGTATTTAAGCTTTTTCTTCTTTCTTTCTTTCTTCTTTTCTTTCTTTCTTCTTTGGATCTTCCTTTGGATGGTTGAATGGTAGATGCTAAAGGCTTCACATGGTGCATAAGATGGATCTTATGACCAATGTTCATTCTAATCCCCATAACAAATCATTCCAAATCCTAAATATACAAACTTTTACATGAAAAGGAAAAGGGAAATCTAGCTAACACTTGTAAAATAAGGGTTAGTCAAATCACTCCACACAAATCCTAAGCATGTACGTTGGACTTATCACCCCACACATGAGTGACTAAGTCCACCTGGCCTATGGATTATGCTAAGGGGTATAAGCACGTGCAAGTAAGAAGCATTTATATTTTTATTTATGATAGCGCCCCTTTAGCGTAATCTACTGCAGAAAAGAATAGTTAGACTAAGCATGTCCTACCATTCATTTAATGAGCATACACCCTAACATCAAGTCTAAGACATTCATCATAAAATAAAACATACATCAAGCCATACACCGACCTAACCTAAAGCTAGAAATGGTGACTTAGGCTAATGTGTGTGCTTTGAAGGTTTGTGTGGCATGCTTAGCTTAGGACTTTAGGTTTGGATTTTCTAAGTGAGAAAGACATGTTCAACTTAGAGGAGGGTTTTATTTAAGTTATTTAGTGACTTGGGTTGATTTTATTTCATGTTTTAGTTTGATTTGAGTGAAGCCTACAATTAATTACTAAGTTATAAAGAGAGGAAAAGAGAAGAGAACTTCTTTTTCCTTCCCTAATCCTTAAGTAATCTCTAAGATAAGTTCACATGTTAGTTTCATTTAGGTGAATGTTTTGATTAAATCTTTTAATTAATCCTAAGTTTAGATCAAACAAACCTATTCAAAGAGAAAGGCATTTTAAGATTAAGAAAATGAATTAAAAATTCACATAACACATTACTTCAATTTTTTTCCCAACATATATAACATGCATATGGATGGATCCTAAGCAAATCTATACATGCAAATGAGATAATTAACACACTTTATGATGCATGCTAAGTAATCCATTTAAGAAAATTTAGAAGTTGATGCATGATTTTCTTAAGTAGAAAAGGTTTTCCTTATCCAAAATTTCACATACATGCATGAAAGTAAGAAAGGCATAAGTGAGTACAGCGCCATTGTTAATCAAAGGTGTAAGGTATAAGACCTACTTAGGGCTACTTAAAGCCTCACAACCTTGGGGTTGTCCAGACTAATATACCACTTTCCTTAAGTACTAACATGCATATAAAAGAAATAAAATGGAAAAAAAATATGCAAAACTTTGCATAATGATTTCATTTTATTTATGCAATTTATTCATGCAAGTGTAGGCAATCCTTCTTAAGTGAAAGCATAGAGATGAATAGAGTTTGGAATTAAGTAAGTGTTGGGTTCTTTTCAAATTAACCCTACATCTTACTAATCCATATTCAAAATTATGCTAACATAAGTGAGAAAGGAAAGGCTACACTAAATATGCATTATAATTCATCACATGCAAGTTTATAATTAAATATAAGAATAACACACTTTCAGATTTGATGTTTTATTTGTATGTTTTGAAAATAATTTGATTTAGTAGTGATAATAGCCACTCATATTTTTTTTTTCCAACACATGCACTTTTGACATAAAGTAAACAATTTCTTTTAAAATTTGAAAACATGAAATCATGGAATGCATGAATCACATGGCATACAATTTAACATGTTGGAAAAGATCTAAAGTGAATCACATGAACAAACTCACTTTACTTAAATCCTAAAGACATTCTTAAAGAATAAGAAAACTTTAGAATAAATCAAAGTGAATTTCAAAATGATTTTGTTTGTTTAAAGTTTGATTTAATTTTAAAAGGTGATATTATTTTGATGTTTCTAACCCATTCCCACATGTGTTTTGTATTTTGTTTTAATTTTTAGATAATTAAATCCATTTTTAAGTGTTTATCATTAAGTGATTTAATTAACCCTTACCTACACCACCTTAGGAAAATTAACTTAAGTAATTATGAGCCAATGAGATGACATAAAACCCACAAGGTATTTAAATTTGTAATACACCTAATAATGAAAGGCCTAATGTAATTTGGCTCATAATTAAAAGTTAATTAAGCTAAGGAGTTTAGCTTAAGTACTTTTAAAACACCCTTCACACTTATGAGAGGGGGTTTAATTTCCTTAATTATACTTAGGCTATTGAGCACCTAAGTATCTACCTATGGTAGATTAATTAAGTTTTGGAGAATTTTAGAATTTTTGAAAATTATTTAAAAGGGTAATTAATGGGTTAACCCTTAATAAAGAAAGGGATTAAGAAAGAAAAGGGGTTTAGAGAATAGCTAGGGAAACACCCCAAAATTATTCCATAAACCCTACTCACTAGATCTAACCTTAATCAACTTAAACATAGGAAAAATCCACTAATTATATCTTAATTACCCTTAATTACATGAAAGGGGAAATTACAAAATGAGCTAGCAATATTCCTAATCAAGGCCTCAATAAATCTCAAGAAAATTAGGGAGGGAGGTCATCCCTAAAATGAACCCTAAAAAAGTTTAAGATTAATTGATAGCTTAATTAGAAAGTAATTAGCTAATTACCATTCTCAAAGAAACCCAAATTTAGAGAAAAGATGAATCAAAATGTATTGAAAATAATTTTAAAATATTCTAGGTGAAATTATCTATCCATTTTACTTTATTTTTTTTATTTTTCTATGAGAGTTATAATTTTAGAAGCCATGGATATTAATCATGAATTAATTAGTTAAATAACTAATATCCTACCCAATCGACGCGTGGTATGGCAATGAGCTTTACATGCATCGCAGCGGAGCCATTTAACTTACATCATGCGGGGTATGCGCCTTTACCCTTAGCCATCCGATCAAAGATTGGATGATAGAGGATACATCTGTGATTTTAAAAGAGGAAATGAATTCTAAAATGTAAATAATATCAGCTATCCATCTAAACATGGATGGACGAGATGAAGTTCTTCCAAGGAGAAATATCACCGCTCAAAATTCAAGAGAAGATCATCCGATCCTCATGGATTCAAACAAGCTTCAACACACACCATCTAAAGGATCAGAGTAGCCAATCCAATGGCTAAGATTTTATGAAATCAAAATCCACTTCATAAGACCAACACCAATTAAGTGGTCAAAATTCACTAACTTCGCCGGAGGTGATCATCAATGCTCTGGATCAACGAGGTAGCTTCGTCTAGGGGAGATGAAGCCCTGTTGAGGTTTATAACTCTTGAGGTTGAGTAGTGAGTGGGTGGACCAACTCCCCTTAGCTCTCCTTGCAACTTTGATCGAATTAACACTCTCCTTGGCTTTAAAACTCAATTGAATGCTTGAGCAAGCTCGACTGAGTCCTTGGATGATGAGTGTAGGAGGAATTGTGGGATCAAGTGTGTGATAATTTGGAAGTCAAGGTGAGCTCCATTATTTTGTACTAAAATGAAGAAGATGAATTCTAAATCTCTCTAGACTTGAGAAAGCTCTGATGTTTGCCAAAGCTTCTTTGACCTCAATCGACTATGAGTGAGTTGTGCTTTCAGTGAATTAGGGGAGTATATCTCCCATGGCAATCGGGTGATGATCATGCTTTCCATTTTGATCCAATTGTCACAAGGGGTTGTTTGAGTGGTTGAGGTGTGCACATGGTCTTTGGCGAGGAGTGGAAGCCAGCTCCCATGTGCATTCAATTGCTTGGGGAGTTTGAAATTCAATGCTGGATGGTTTGGTCCATAGGACAAATGGGTTGACTCAAACCCATTGGGTTGGGTGCACCACTCATCACTAGTCCCCTTGATGTTTTAAGAGCCTCAAGTGTTTGTGATGAGTGCATGACCAAAATACCCATGGGCTAGCCAAATTTGTTCTATGGCCTAGGGGTATAGGTCATTATTGCTATTTTTTCAATTTGGGTATGTTTGGTATGTTGAAAAATAGGTTTGGCCAAGTTTCAATGGATTTGGAATCCATTTGATGGGTTTGGCTCATAGTTGACCCATTTAGGTAAAATGGGTCAACTTGGGTCAAGTTGACCAATAGGTCAAATTGGGTCAAACCAAGGGTCAAGTTCATATGACCATTTGAAATGTTTGGTGCCTTTGGTTTGGTTTAATTTGGTATTAGTTTTGGCTCATATGATATTTAGGTCAAATGGGTCAAGTTGACATTTGACCCATTTGACCTATTTGAGGTTAAGGCTCATATTATTTAGGTCAAATGACCCATTTGACCCATTTGAATTTGTAAGGTAGGTTTAGGTTTGGTCGGTCATATGGAGTGTATTGGTATTTTTGTTTTCAATCAATCTGAGTTATGTTAATATTTGGACCCCTTTAGGTCATGTTGGGTCTAAGGTCAATTGGGCTAGGTTGGGTCTAGTTGGCCAATTGAAGCTTTGGTCATGTTCCACAAGTGATTTGGGATGGACTTGACCCATTGGTTTCAATCAATTTGGCTTAGATCAAGTTTTGACACATTTTGACCCTTTAGGTCAAAATTGGGTCAACTTCAAGTGGCCAAATGGGCTAAGTTAGGCTCAAATGTTTGGTCAAGTTCAAACATAGGTCATGAGTGAACTTAGATCAATGGTTTCAATCAATTTGGCCTATGGTGGATTTTGTAAGGTTTCATTTTAGGTTAAGTGTTGACTTGGTCAACCCTTAGTTTGACTTGGTTTGACCCAATTTGATTGATTGATCATCCCATGATGATTGTTGATCATGAGAGGCAAATATGAGTTTGGTTCAATCCAATTTGGTTAGGATCAAAAGTTGGCTCATAAGGGTACTTTAGGTCACTTTGGGTCAAGCGAGCCTAAGTGGGTCAAATGACCTAGTAAAAGCTTGATTTGAAGTTGATTGATCTTGTTTATGGACTTATGATTGAAATATAAATCCATTTACAAGAGTTTGAAGTCAAATGGATTTTGATCCATTTGAAAATCTCATATTCAAAGGAAGAATATGAAGGAGTTTGGTTTGATTTTTGATTTGGGTTTTGATTGAAGGATTGAGATTTGGATTTATATATGAGCTCATGATTGTAAGATTGATTGAATCATGAGAGAAAATCAAGTGTTTGGCTTGATTTGAAATAATTTTGGCTAAGTTCAAGATTTTGACTTGAAAGGCTTAGATTTGATTTTGATTTGATTTGAGTTTGATATTTGGAGTTGGTTTTGATTGTTTGAATTTATATTTCATTTATATATGTGAATATAAATTGAACATGAGAAAATTTCAAGAATTTGAAAGAGTTCAATCATGATTTGAGTTAAATCCATTAAAGGGTTTTAAAGGATTTAAGAGAATTTTAATTTGAATTTAATTTTGGTTTGGATTTGATTGATTTATATTTATATTTAATTTATATATGAGAACATAAAATGAGAATACAAATAAATTTTGAGAAAATCTCATGAGTTTGATCAAAGTTTAGGTTAAATCCATTAATAAAAATTAAGGGATTTAAGGAATTTCAAGCATTTTAAATTTGGAATTTAATTTTGAGTTTGATTGATTGATTTATATTTATATTTCATTTATATATGAAAATATAAATGAGAATATAAATAAGTTTTGAGAAAATCCCAATGATTTGAAATGGTTTGATCAAAGTTTAGATTGATTTTGGTTAAGTCCTTTAATGGAAAATTAAAGGACTTAAAAATTTTCATGAATGGATTTGGAATTTTGAATTTGATTTGATGGATTTGAATTTATATTTTAGTTATATATGTGAAAATAAATGAGAATATAAATAGCTCATGAGAAAATCTCAAAGATTTGGCTAAGTCCTTAAGAAAGGGTTAAGGACATAGGAAATTTTGACTTAGGAATTTTGGTGGAATTTTGATCATGGATCTCAATCATGGAATTAATTTAGAGTTTGGAGAAAATCAAATAGAATTTATTTGGAGTTTGACTTAAAGGAAGGAAAGTGAGGAATGATTTAAGCTAAAGGGTAGGAGATTTTCCTAACACCCCTAAGGCATGACCTATTCTTATGGATAAACCTTCTAAGTTTTCTAGGGCTAGGGGAGAGTGTTCCACCTAATCACTAGATGTGTCTTAAGACTAAGAAACTCTTAAAGTCTAAGAGAAGTCTTATGCCTAAGATGGAGGTGTTTGAGAACTCATTCTAAAAAGAGGTCAACACCGCATAAAAGCCTAGAATTAAATCAAAATAATAAAATATTTAGCAACTCTTTTGGATTATCATGATAATATCATGCATATCATATTCTTCCACTCTTATTTAGGGGCTTTCATCTGACAAGAGAATAAGTTTAACGGAGAGCCTTTGATGGAAGAACATTTCTCTAATTTGGCCTGTAATCAAGCTCTCATGCATTTAGATCTAAAATCTCATGATTGTGTCAAAACAAAGAGTCCAAAAGAATTAAATAAATCTAAAAAATTTGCATTAGATTAAGTCATGAATTCATACCACTCATGATCTCGCTCTTAGGGAGGAGTTTAAGAACTTAGTTTCCTTCTAAATTAACAGCCTAGCCATCTTGAAAGCATAAGACTTGCACATGGATTTAAAGCATGGAGGAGTTAGATGCTACTAGGTGATAATAAGTTCAATAGTTAAGTGGTTTACTCTCTTGTAGAGGTAAACTATATACCCACTTTGCCTTAGATTTAGACGTGCTTGTGGTTTGTACCAAAACTCCCTAACTTTGGACAAGGTATATTTTCTTCTGCTAAAGCATAAATCCTCGCCTCTTATTTTCACAATCTTATATTATGGGATTATAAGTCCTATTTCTAATAAAATATCAACTCAAATAATTAACTCTTCAATTTCAAAAAATATGCCCAACCATAAGATAGATTGATTGCTTACTAGTTTCAAGTATCATAAGTATTCTCTACTCATCTTCTTTGCAAAAATAAGTCTCTCTTTAGATCTATCCCATTTTATTTTCCAACACAACCAATCATTTGATAGTCTTGGCTTAAAATCTTTGGAGACCATGATCTCCGCTTTTAATCGAGAGTGTTCTTAAGGAATCCCATCATGATGTAACTATAATTATGGGGCTTCTCCATGGGGAACTTAATGAATCCAGTTAAAATAAACCCAATTTACTTTTCATGTAAAGTGGGAAAGATCTCTATTCAAGACACATCATGCCTGGAGTCACATTAGGTGATTAGATCCATTATGAGTGGTGATTTTATCTTTTGAGATAGTACATCATTCCTTAATGTTGTACCCAATCACTTCAATAAGTACTTCTAAGATATGTGTGTATCTCATATTACATAAATAAACACCACAATCATAATGTTCTCAACCCATATGCATGTAAGCACATCGATGTATCTTCTTCTTGATTGATCGTTGAATTGTGAATATATAAATTTTAATCAATTTCAATATTCTAAGCATGATAATGAAGTTTGTTCATCATCAAGATCATTTTGACTAATTTTTTGGTGATGTTCAATGCATTTCAAATTATGATCTAAGCTCATCAAATTCATCATGTAAGCTCAACTTGCTTATGGCACATGCATGGAGGTCAACACCATACTCATTCAAGAGGGAGGTAGTTAGAAGAATTTTCAAGAATCATCTTAAAAAACTTAACTTTTAGTTACCTAAACTTATAAAGCTGGAATAAGTTGGCGTAAGTGATAATCCTATGTAATGTCTTTAGATGACTTTCTTTTACTTTCAAGGACTAGATTGAATGTAGTTACAAGTCACGAGCCATTGTGATACCTAAAGAATACTTAGTGGCAGCAGTGGATAAGGGAAAGCAATCCATGAGAGCATACCCGAGGCCTGAGTTCAAGATTCTACTTCCACCTTCTCTTCCACCTATCCGACTATCATAATAAATTTCCATAGTAGCACTAAGTACCCACCCTAGAGTAGCTACCTTCCAACCACTTTGCATTAAACAAACCATGCTCATTCAAGAGGGACATAGTTAGAAAATTTTCAAGAACCTTCTTAAAATGCCTAACTTGCCACAAACCAAAGTTGGAGGAAGTGAAGGTAAGGATGACCCTAACTTTTGCTCCTACCATCATATGTTAGGTAATGTCTTAGATGATTATTTTACTTTAAGGACCACTTGATGGTAGTTACAAGTCATGAGCCATTGTGATACCCAAATAATACTTAGTGAAGCAACCTTCAAACTCTATCAAAGTAATCTGGGGAATCTTTAGAACATCTTAAGACTAATGAAGATTAAGATATCTCCATATCCTATATCTCTAAAAGAATCATCTCTAAAATAATGAAACTTTATTTGTAGGTGCATGACTCAGCTCACACCTCCAACACTTTCAAAAGATCTACTAGTTGTGAAGCACAACTCAGATAGGGTGGGAGCCAACAAAGAACCACCACATGCCTAAAATAGTTCCTTAGCACAACCACCGTCCATTTAGCATTTTTACCTCCACCGCCATAGTTACCATTCCCTTGTCTTTGCCACCTCTATGAGTGTTGTATTAGCATATTAGGGCACCAAAAACACTCTTCCCACTTACTTTATTTGATTTATATGCACTCCAAATTTAAAGAAATTAATGAAGAAGAAAGATTCCACTTACATCTGCCTCTCTTGATGATCTTGGTGATTTTATTTTATAAAAGCTCTCCAAGTAATAATAATAATTAATTCTAATCACTTGGTTTTGATTCAAAAATGGATTTTCCATTTCTAATCTTTGGTTCTCCACTTGAGATATATTTAGACTTGTCTGACCAAGATCATTTAGAGAAACTGTAGGTATGCCTAATATGTAGATAGAATTTTCCATAAACTCTTTATTTGAAGAAATAATTGAAGTTAATCTTAAAGGACAAAGTTCTACCTCAGATAGAACTTCTAGACAAGTGGTAAACAAGTCATTGGTTCTAGTAAGTAGATTGCCCCTTTACAAGATGCTCCACCCCTAGATACACTCATAGAGGACCAGCCTAGGGTTTACTACAATGTCTTAGTGCACTTTAGAAAGTTGTCAGCTAAGCTAAGTATATATCATGCATTATTTTGTCTAAATAAATAAGGGAATCATTCATCAAAGCACTACTTTATCGAGATATGTTTAGCTCATGCTACTAATTTAGCCAAAGAAAAGGCATGCCTTTTAGAGGAAGTCTATGCATTACTTTTTCAAATGAAGACTTGTTGCTTAGGACTATATAACACAACCGCCCTCTATACATTATAGTGGATGTCAATAAAGATGACTATATAGGGTGCTTGTTGACCAGCATCTGCTAACATCATGAGCCTAAAAACCCTTTCCTTTTTTTTGAGGATTGGCATCATTAAGTTTCAAGTTGGAAAGATAATGTTGAAAGGATTCAATGAACAAGTGAAAGTGGGCTTTAGGTTCCATCACTACTATTAGATAGATGAAAGACTGAGGCCAAATTTCATATAATAGATTCAAATACATCTTTCAATGATTTGTTAGGTGACATTGATTCATGAGAACAATATGGTACCATATTTCCTTTAGTGCATTAAGTTCATATGACGATATAGAATACTATGTCAGGGAGACTTAAAACTATTCACAAGACATGAGGTTGGGATTTATGAACATGCAACCTATTATCTTCCCAAGAAATAAAATATCTATTCTCATGAATCACTTCAAAATCAAAAAGAAAAGGAAGAAAAAAAGGAAATAAAAAGAAAAGAGAGTGTGAATAAAATTGTGGGGAGGAAGTAGAGCCTAATATTACTTTCACCCATAGCTCGTCTCTCCTTTTGAACAAGTGGGTGAAATGCAACCTCCTCAGATAAAGAAGAGGCAAGTTTAGAGGTGCCATAAGGAGAAGGCCTCATATCTACCACTTATTAGAAGTTTTATTCTAGCATCCGTGAGTACAATGCTATCTACATAAACTTAAAGTCCAGTCAAATGATGAGTCTTATGTATGCACACTAGTTATCCACCTAAGACTCTATGAGGTGATACTATATACAAAGGATGAAGATAAGGTCCTTAAGCAAACGATGTATATGAATCCCCATTATATCAAACTATGAGACAGATGTGAGCACCTTATCTTAGAGGTTGAGAGTTTAAGTGAATGTTCCAAAATTATATACAAAGCTAAGCCTTAAAAATTATCTTAGAAGCACCTCAAACTCGAATGTGAGCTCAAGGATAATTTATTGAAAGAAATAATAGAATTACTTTTGATTGGTAGAAAGGTTTAATTCCATATGCATGTTCTAATCATATCAAAATACTTTGAAAAGCTATAGGAGAACAAATGCAAAAGCTCTTAATCAAGTCTTAAATCGGTCTCTTACAAGGTCTAAAATATGATGATTAGTACTAGATCACCAATCATTTGGAGTTTGATAAATACTTTCTAATATCACTAACTCATATGAGGAGGTTTGTTTAGAAACTTTAGATTATCCAGATAATTTCCAAGTCATGGATTGTTGAGCTCACTTTTGGAGTGAGAATTCAATCTTCTCATCCTGCATCTAGTCTTCTAGACACTAGATTCTCCTTAGTCATATGACACTTCTAGTGACCAAGTGAATACTTAACCCAATTAGAGACTTAGAGGATTTGCCATAAGACTTGGGGACTATGAAAACCTCTATCCCATGGCTAACCCAATCATGCAATCTTAAGTTCAAAACAAACTTCAAATCAATGCAAAACCAAACCTTTAAATAAATACCAATGTAATCCAATCTCATATCCAAATCAAAAAAAAATCAAACCTATCTTAACCTTATGATTCAATCATGGATTTAAACCTCCATCAATCAAACCAACCTCAATTGATTTTTTCTCAAACCATTCATATCATCATTCAAACTCTTCCAAAAGCTATAATCAAAAATCAAACCTATTGATCAATCAAATTAACCCAAGTTAACCCATTTGAATCCAAAATGTCCAAGTGAGATAAAATCCAATTAAACCCAAATCAATTATAATAAAGCCATCAATCAATCCTAAATCAATTATCATACTAAAGCAAACTCAATTAAACCCAAAATTAAGCCAATTGACCCATTAGGCTCACTTGACCCAAAGTGACCTAACCCATTTGAACTAAATTCAAATCCAATCCAACTTAGATTGAACCAACCTATTCAAAACCTCCTACAATAATTATTGATCACCCTTGATTGATCTACTACAATCAATTGGGTCAAACCAAGTCAATTTAATCATTTGATCAAGTTGACCCAATTAGCCTACATGAGCCAAATTAAACCAAATCCCATCCTACATCAAATTGATTGAAACAAAAATCCTAACCAACTTCAAATCTACCCTTGAACATGACTTTATTGACCTCCATAGATACCACATCAATCGAAATAAGCTCACAAGATGAAGTCGATCGACTTCAAATACAAATGAGCAAATCGAGCTAAAATAATACTGCATCACTAAAATCAAATAAAACCTCCAATCAATGAATGACTTGTCATTGCATTCAAAATGTCAAAATTTATCGTAATATACATATTCCACAATTAGACAAATTAATAAAAAAAGGAAATATGTTGATGCTCTACATAAATCAAGTCGAGGTCGATAATGTCCAAATGATCTAATCACAAAATTGATCATGTTAGTATCAAAATACCAAACCTATCAAATGAAAATATCCACACTTAATTTGAACAAGTATGCATGAATATCGAGTGATCGGATACAACAACACAAATCGAGCTAAAATGCCCCATTGCCAAAATCAAATAACCTCCGATGAACCACTTTGCCATCATGTTCTAACATCAAAATTGGTATATATATATATATATATATATATATATATATATATATATATATATATATATATATATATATGTATATATATACAAAATTGATCACTTGTTAGTGTCAAAATATTAAACCTATTAAATGAGACTGAGCTCAATTATGAGTCTATATAAATATCAAGATTGAAAAATGACAATGTATAATTTTGAACCAAATTGATCTCATTCACGCCAACTTGAAACAAACGCCTTTGATCGTGAAATGCATCGCACTAATTATCAAATAACCTAAGATCGATATATATATTGCCCATGTAATAATGGCAGTGCAAAATTCAAAATTATGGTTAATTTTTATTTAAATAAAACTTCTAAAAATACCTACTTATACATAACCCTAACCTTAACTTCTACCCACAGCCAACCCAGCCAATCCTAACCCTCAATTCCTCTCATTCATTATCCTCCCACAAATGCATATGAGCATTAATGCCTCCACTCCCATCCTAGCTCCTCCAGAAGTCATTGAGCATAGATCGTGGATCATTTTGATAGTGAACACGCTACTCGAGCACCTACTGTGCACCCTCAGAAGCTGTGGCGCTTCAGATGCACGCATCAGTCCTTGTGTCCCTAGTCCATGCATCTACTCTCGTGCACCCATGCGCAGCCATCCTTCTTCCTTCGGCAAGCCATACGATCGAAGTCCCCTGTCCATCCGCTCCTTTTCTACATGTATAAAATGTTTGAGTGTGGATTTCTCTGAAAACTAGTATATGACATGTTTGACATGACAAGTGGAACCCGCCTTGTAGAACCGAATCGAAAACTGGCAGTGACACTGTAGTAGAAGACACCAAGTCGCCAAGTTTTAAGTTTGTACATGTCTTTCATGTAGTAGAGAAAAGTGGTGTTACGCGTACATAAGTACTCATACTTACCTTTCTTGGTGACATAGAAACCGTGTCATATACTGTTAGAACCTCATACATGCCTTTTAAGAGGGATGATGTGATTCCACCGTGGTGTTTACACCACCCATACATATTTTTTTCTTGGCACAATGGACCCCAACATACTGAGGCGCTTACATGAGGATGATGCCGGATACTACCAAATGTCGCCAAATTTTACACCGACAGAGGCATAAATAGCTTGATATAAATTCATCTACAAAGCTAAAATTAACAATTTAAACTAGTATTATAGGTGTATAAGTAATCATACACATCTTTCTTGGCGTGACGGAGAAATTTATGTTACATGCAGGTGCTTTAGAGACTCATACATGCCTTTCTTATCATTATGGGATGACGATGGACTATGGTATTTACACCACCCATACATGCCTTTCTCGGCATGGTGGTAGGCCCAACTCCCAATATAGCACTTATATGGGGATGGCATCAAGAAGTTGTCAAAATTTTATCTATAATCCTAAACTTACAATAAAACTTAGTCAAAATAAGTAACATTATTCAAATCTCATAAACTTAAATCAATACTATATTAAATAACTCGCATGGGCCCCTGGAATGCTTAAACTTGGTGTCTAGGATGCTACGCGATTGAGGTCATAAGATGGTCCCGTTAACAAAACCTAAAAATTTAATAATATTATTATAAAATTTTCAACTTAGTAAAATATCCGGCTAATTCTATTATATTATTGTAAATCGATCCTCTATTATTAAATTAATAGAGTCAATAGGATGCAACATGAAACTAAATGATTAAGTTGACTCATACCTCGATGATGGTCGTTGAATGGAGAATTCAATCGAGGGATACCATCATCAAAATGCATGTTGACCTTATTTTAGAATGAGCTCAACATCTCCATCTTATTACATAAGATTCCTCTACACCAAGAGTTCCTTAGTCTTAAGATGTTTCAGTGAGTAAACACTTAACCCAACCCTAGAGACTTAGAAGAGGTATCCATGTGAATAGGTCATGCCTTAGGGTGTTAGGAAAGCATAGCAATACGTAACCGGAACGAAGT